>VZTN01029786.1:229-87539 GCA_013400515.1 Erpornis zantholeuca | reverse complement strand
GGTTTTGTGTGTGTGTGTTTGTTTGGGGTTTTTTTGTTTGGCTTGATTTGGTTTGTTTTGGGGGGGGGGTTGGTTTCCTCCTTCCCCCCTCTGCCCCCTCAATCTATAATAATCACCCTAAAGCTTGTCTTTTTCACTTAGGCTTATATGACTGTCTTCATCTGCAAAGCACTTCACATTGAATGATATGAGATGTTTCACTGGCAGGCAATGACAATGCAGAGAAAGTAAAGCAACCTCAAACTTTCTGCCCCATGCATTGCTCATTCTGATTTCTGTATGTAAAGGAACAAGTTCAGCACTAGTAAAATTGTATGGCAAGTAACTACCTTTCAGCAATGGGGACACAGTGACAGAAACTATTCAGAGTATGGTATGACAAATCAAGTGGGAAGGCTTTAACTGAACATTTATTTACAAGATGGGGCAGATGGCATCAGTGGCTCCCAGTTTCTACTGGTCCCATTTGTTAGAGTCATTCATCCAAACCAGGATATGAACAAAAAGATGACTGGAATCTCTGATACATGCTATAAAAACATCCTTTACACTTATGAACATAATGCAGAATCAAAGTGAAGCAAAAGGGAAAAAAAAGTGAAAAGGTCGTTGAGAAGGATTACGTCCTAGATTATTTCTTAGGGAGAGAGGAGAGTAAACTTATCACATGGAATGATGCTACTAGGTCATCCCAGATGGCAGGAATGTGCAACAGGATTTATAAGATGGATGAAGAAAGTCTCTTGGGCATATTACCAAATTCCAAGATCTTTTTTCTATTTAGACCCACAGGGAGATGGGAAAAAAATCACTGAGAGAGGCAATCGCAGTCTCAAAATGGCAGACTGTGGTGTAAGAAAATCCCAAATTCCTAAGTCAGTCTAAGACATCCTGACAGCTTCCAGGGGAAAATAAAGGAAAAAAAAAAAAAAAAAAGCAAAGCAGCAAAATTGATTATTCTGGAACACAGGTTACTCCAAAGCATCCAGAACCTCTGTAAGTACCATCAGCTACAGTTCAAACGGCAGCCTGCAAAAGTACTTAAATTTCCTCCCAACAGGAGGGATCCTCATCAGCACAGTAAGCACAGCAGCCACCGTTAGCCAGGTTATCAGTCACCCAGAACAAATGCACTGCACAAGACTTCACAGCATCCAACAAGTTGTCTGTTGCAACCACAGAGCAGTTCAAAAGGTTTTCTCTAAAAATCTCCTAACTACTAATGTTCTAAGTACACTGCATGGTCTGCCAGCAGTAAACATTCACAAGGAAAGTCCTGGGAAGTCCTAGATTCCAGAATAAATTTGCAGTCTCAGGTGTTGCTACCAACTCTGGAGCTGTCTAGCTAGACTACTGTGCATAGGGAAGAATTGTTTGGAATAAACAATTATCTGTCTTTTTACTCATTTAAAAATAAATCCAGTTCAACTTCCAAGCTCAGTCAAAGTGAGGAGTGGCATCCCTACATGATGTCTTTTCCTGCCGTTTTAAAGCCTCCTTAGATTGTGCCAATATAATTTTCCTTGTTTCCTATCCCATCTGATAGAAAACTGTTCCCATGGGGGGAGAGAAATCAAAACAAAACACCCCCTCCCTGCCCCACCACTTATTTTGAGTGCCTGAGGGAGAACATTTTCAGATTACCTGTTGCGAGGCTTTCAGTCCTCCCTGCCCTCAGAAGTACAAAGGCTGTTCCTTCCCCCTTCCCCTTTCCACCCACAGAAACTTGCTGGATCTCACCTCCCTTGACATCCTTGCTGACCAGCACTGCCAAAGACCTGGTGCCACTGCCTGAGCTGTGAGATTTGTCTCAGTTACTTTTAGTAAATAACTTTTATGACACTTTTAACATCGACATTTGGAAGCATGCTTACATACAGCCTTACATGATCAGACAGGCTATTGAGCTAAGAACATCAAAATTTGCACTCCCTAAAGCTTAGTGGAGAAATGCCATGAGCCTGGGGGAAAATTATGCATTTGCCTATTTTACATAATTATTTGCATAATTAGAAATAAAATGTTTACAGTATTATATCTGCTTGCATTTCTATCAGTCTGATAGATTAGTCCAAATTACATCTTGTCTGAGCTTATCAAAGAAATCCAGTCTTTCTGTAATGAAGTGGGAGAGCCTCGTATTTCAAGGGTAGGGAGTGGGAAAAGCAAGCCCCTGCCCCCCACCACGGATCCTTAATTTGAAATTAGACTGAAGACACAAGGGACTGATTGAAAAGAGCATATGGGCAGAGCACAGGTTTCAAAAGGAAGGGGCTACTGCTGGAGGGGATGTGTCTTCCCACAGCAAGCAAGGTAAAAGCTCTTTGCATCTTGGATTTATAAAATAATTATTAGTTTATGAAGTAGTATCCCAAAGGATACAGGGAAGTTTCACTGTCCTCCACATTTGTGGTCAAACTGGGGGAAACTTTAGAAAGCATTCACAAGGATAAGCTATCTGGCTGATGATTGCCTTTATCTCTAAGATCCATGAATAAGAAAACAAAACCTGAAGTTGATCTGCTCATCCCCCACTCAGCAGTGCATTGAGGACATCAGTTACATTTTAACCCTTGCATGATACTTTGAAATCCCCTGTTTCTTTAAAGTGAATTTAGTTTGCTTTCTCAGAGTTTTAGGGCTGCAGAGGGCCTTTGGTATAGAACCCAGGAAAACCCTCCCTATGTCAGTTTCTTAGGCTAAGTGCCTTTCTAATTCTCTACTGGCAGCAGCATCATCAGCCAGGTCCTGTCACCATTATGTCTGGCTGCAGTATGCTGCAGTATGAAGAAGGGAAATTCCAGAAACATTTGGAAAAGATGACATTCGTGTCTGCAGTCCTCTTTCCATCAGTGAGTAAGATCCTGTTTTGAGAATCTGGATGTAGCATAGGCACATACAAACTTATTTCCTGATCTTTTAAATCTTAAATGATGCTTCTGACCTAGTATGGTGGTTAGGCACTTGCTAGACTGCTGTAGCTGATTTTGGCAGTTTCTATATATACCAGAATATGTGATATATCAGCCTGGGCAGCACCAGGAGAAGAATTTCTTGGGATGGACCTGCCCCAGGCTCCCTGGACTGGCCACTTTCTCTTGGTTACTGCAGGAGTGGCAATCTCATGGATGCTCCAGTTTATCCTGAGCTTCTCCCAGCATCTGTGGAAATGACTCACAGATATGCAAAGGTCTCTAGCAGAGTTACTCCTTGATTTATAGTTCTAAAACTATTAGAGATCCAAACAAAAATAAATATAGCCTTATCTGCTTGCTCTCATAACCACACAATGTGTTTTAGGAAGCTGGCTGGTGTCTTTGTGGTTGAAGCTCCCCTTCCCAGAACTTGTCCATACCAGGGGTCCACGACCTAGTCTGGACTATCTATCAGACATCCCTTTTCCTCCAAAACCCAGTGATTTTGTTCCTTCTGTGTGATTCCCCTTTCTATAAACCCCCGCTTCAGTTTCTGAGGTCAAAGACAAATACTAACACCTGATCTCTAGGTCCTTCCTGAAGGAGCTGCACAATTACAAAACCCTGCAGAAAATTCTGCAGAAAAGCCAAAAAAATACTGGTTCTCCTTCCTTGGGGCAGCCAATTCCATAGAACTGTCCCATTTGTCAGCTGCCATTAAGGCAACCAGTCTCTTACCAGGGAGCATTTCTGCATGCAGCTCTAGCAATGTAAGGCAGTTACAACTGAGGTACATAAAACTTTATTGAAAAACAGCCAAGTTTCTCAAGTTTGTGCATAAATTGCCCAGCTCACTGCAGATGGTGCCACAATATTTTTGAAAACTGAATTATGTTTTCTTCTAGCCCCAGGGCTGGTGTGGACATAGTGACTGGTTGCTCTGATCAACTCTCCTGTTGATACCCTTTGGTTGTGAGGGGTGCTGCAATAGTCAGATGCATTGTGATATCCCTTTTGTCATTTATGCCCAACCTTAGTTTAGTTTTGTCTTTCTGTAGATTCATCTATTTGAGGTTACATTTTAAATCTTCTTTAATGTACAGACTGAAGGCTTGCACTTGTCCTGTTTGAATTTCACTTGTTTCAATGGAAACAGCAGGATACTCATCAAAGACACAATCTGTTTATGTAGAAAGAAGAACTGGATTTAGCCAAAAAAAAGAGATGGGAAAGACCCATTATATCTTTTAGGTCCTGCTATTGATGCCAGGATAATTTTTTGCCTTTTCTTTTATATCCCTTTTATATACCCCTTTATATAGTTTTCATGTATTCTTAGTGCTTTTAGCCCATATACTTGTAATTCTTTAAGTTTGATGGTTTAGCTGAAGACCTGCTATTCCATTAAGCCAGAAGACCAAACATCCTGGAAGCCTCACAGTCAGGGGGTCAGAAAGCCCCAGACACCAAAGTCCTTTCTAGAACACATTCTATAAACTAAGATAGGCCCATCCTATCCTAGGGGGAGAGTCCTCAGAATGGGGGATTCATTCAAGTCTCTCATTGGGGAATCTTTGATAAATATGCTAATTTGCAAGGCCTATAAATTGTATATGCAATGTATTTTGTGGGTGTGTGCATTTCGGGGTGCATTTCATTATGCATTTTGGGGTGCACTTTGGTGCATTCCTCCTGGATGAAGTGCTGCACCCAAGGATCCTTAAATAAATACCAAGGTAAAAGCCATAACTGTGTTTGGCTTTAATTTTAAGACCAGGGAAAGGCAACACTACTACATATGATAGAGGTATAATTAGTCTAATTTTGAATGCCTAGAATAATGGGACTCTTGTCATCTTTCTTGGGATGTGGTTCTACCATCTAACAATCATACAAGCAGGAAGCCACTGCCTGATGTTCAAACAAATGGTTTATCTTTGCTTGGTTAAGAGTGACTAAAGATGAGTGCAGCCTTAGAAATATGTTGTTTCCAAAGCTTAGAAAACAAGGGAAGAAGAGCTGTTATTCAATACAGAATCTGCCAGATGTCTAAAGAGGCTGAGGAATTCCTAAGCCTCTGTTTACAAAATCCCGTCTCCTCCCATGAATGCTTAAATTACCAATCACTGCTACCATCCTATGTTTAGGGTGAGATTTCCTTAACCAACTGCACTTGCAAAATTGGATTGGAAAGAGAAACAAACATTTTAATTACTTTTCCCTCTTCTTAATGGGCTTGCACAAACTAACCCCTATTCTCCACAATTACATTTAAACTGTTACAAAGAATTATTTCTTCCTTTGGTCTCAGTCATGCCCTGGAGACCCACTTGCCCTGGTAGTTCTCTGCTTCGAGGACACTTGAAGGTTTGCCGTGTAGGGCCACTGCCTGCTGCATCCCTGCAAACCCTGGAGATGGATGATGCTGCCATGTGGAGAATTTCCCTTTCCACAAGGCCCCCAGGCTGCACTGACCAAACAGCATTTCAATGTAGCAACGCTGTTTAAGGGAAAGGGACAGAGATCTAACACTGATGCTTACAGACAGCTCCCCTGAGAAACTGGGATCCTGAGGTTTGTGGACCAGCATCACATCTCTCCTTTACCTTTTTTTTAATCACTTGCTTTCAAACTATGATATCTGCCTTGATGTCAGCCTGCATTAACTGCACTCTCTTGGAGCTGGGACCACTGGTACTGACTGGCACTGGAGATATTCAGCTGATTTCCTTTCATGGAGGAAGGGGAACCAGAAAGAAGCACTTCAAATAAATTCCCTCCTCATGGAGTCTCTGCAGGGAATGAGGGCCCATTTTCTTAATTACATGTTCATTAGTATGTTTAGTGCTCTCCTCCCTCTCTTCCCCCAGCCCTGCCACCTGGGAGTTCCTACTATGTTACTGGAAAGCCACAGAGGTTTATTTAAATACCACATAGTCAGATTGGAATGAAAAGCTATGAAGCTTCCCCTCTTTAATACTTTTTGAAATTATTTATGGGCTATGCTTCTTGCCTACGTAGAAGGTGCCTTCTGAGATTCCTGCAAGTCAATGCAGAAATAGCTGTTTGAATTGAGCAATAATTAGAAGCAGATGGAGCAAAGCAAAGCATCACAGAAATCCCATTCTGCTAAAGAAACACTGCTGTCTGAAATAGATTTCCGCTGCATGTAACATTTTCTCATATGGGCTAAAAAGAAATAACATCATATGTCTGGTTTGCACCTACCAAAGCTGGGAAATTCAAAGTAACATCTGCAATTCTTCTCTGAATTCAGTCTCAATCTGCATGCTGTTTGCAGCCCCTACTTTTGCCCATACCACAGTTACAATTTCTTTTCTTTGCTAGACCTTGGAACAATGGGCATTCAGTTACTTTTTGTGAATGTGTGTATATTTATTTTGGTTTTTGTTCTCCATCTTTGGTGGATTTTGGTGGTTGTTTTGTTGTTTGGGGTTTGGTTTTGTTTTGTTTGTTTTTAAATGATTTAAAATTCTAGGAAAATGTGAGTAAAAACACATTACAGTATTTAGTAATACACAGACTCAGTCTGGGGAAGGTACTCAGAGCTCTCAAATCCTAATTTGCTGCCAAATTCTTATGTGCTTGCTGTAGTGGATTGTTTCACTCCTGACTTCTAAAAATAACACATCCTGCTCTCATTGCTCCCACAGATCATCCCCTTAAGTTTAAAGATAACTGAAACCTCACAGCATCTCAAAGACAGCTGTACAGCTCTCAAGCTCAAATTTTAACTGTTTCTTGTTTGCTTTCCTTATATGAGTGCAGCTGGATGCAGTTTGCTGAGGGGCTTTTGTTGAACCCTTTGTTGGGGTGAGCTGATTTTCTTTCAATGATTATAACTTATTGACCTGATAGAAAGCCATAAAGTCATATTTTGGTCAGCTGTTACACATGTCCAGTAAAGCTGTGATTTTAATGGTGGACTTGTTCATAATTACGTTGAAATTTTGTATAGGCAGGGATCCATGCTACAAGGTAAGGGAGTCTTCACGAGCCATTTTAGAAAGCAACAGATTTAAAATTGCAAATATACACACTCACTATCTCTGAAAACATTAATATTGTAGCACTTCAAGGTGTTCTAAACTCGTGTTACTCAAGAATGTTTGTACAAACAGGCTTGAGGGTTTCGCCTGGAGCAGAAGTTACTCCTAGGAAAAAAAATCGGATTTTGAAGGAAATCATAAGTGTTGGCAGGTTGTTGTTTCCTTTCTGATGTGAGTGGGCAGGCGTGTGCTGGTCCCGGCGAGGCCGCGGCCAGAGCCTGTCCCGCAGTGCGCAGTGCTGCTCCCAGGAGCCTGTCCGGCAGTGCTGATCCTGAGCTCCTGTCCCGCAATGATGGTCCCAGGAGCCTGTCCGGCAGTGCTGATCCCGAGCTCCTGTCCCGCAGTGCTACTCCCAGGAGCCTGTCCCGCAGTGCTGCTCCCGAGCTCCTGTTCCCCAGTGCTGCTCCCGACACACCTCAGTGGAACTGGCCACGTTGGGCAGGGGCTGGTCTCGCCTGTGGAGCAAGGAGTGAGCGTCGCGGCCAGACCTGTGCAGTAGGAAGTGGTGCTGGGAACAGCAATAGGTGGCATTCCTCTGTTTGACCCTACCTCCCAGCTCCGTGCTGCTGTAGGTGCAGGATTTTGCCTGGGGTGTGAAAACTGAAATTCCAGCTGCTGATAGCTATTAAAGTGCAACTGCTGAAGCAGAAATGTTAATGCTGGTGTCTTTGCCAAACTCCTACTCGTTTATTTTCATAAAAGCTGTTGCTGGTGGGGGGGGGGGGGGGGGGGTGGGGGGGGGGTTTNGGGGGGGGGGGGGGGTAGGTAATGTAGGGAAACAAGGTCTAATATTAAAATAATTACTTTCTGGGCAAAGCAAACAAATCCTCCTGTAGCATCCTAGCAGCTGCCCCACATGGTGTGTTGGGTGATGGTGAAGGACTGCTAGTCCTGGAAACTGTATGGACATTGATAGTATTTTTAAGGTTGCTGACCTGTGGGAATTTGCAAGGTGCTATAAATTGCTTTTACCTGAATTAGAATGGTGCAGCATCACACCAGTGGCTTCTGGTTCAGGACACAGTAGGCTTTTAAAGTGCACCATTGTTGTCATTGCTATTATCCAAGTGGAGTGTAATCCTTGGTGCTTTCCTAGGCACAACATTGAAGGCATTTTCTGCCCAGCAAGATCTTATTCATGCAAGTTGTAGCAGAGAAGGATGATGACTCATGAACCAGCCTGTGGAAAGATGCAGTGGTGACTGTCCCCAGACATTCCCTGCCCTGTGCCAGAGATTGCTTCCTCCAGGGCAAGGACATCTGTGCTCAACTCAGAGCTGTTGTAGGACTGCTGTTGTGTGCCTCACTGTATTGGAACAGTTCAGATTGGGCACAGGGCTACTTCCCTTCTTTGAGCTGCAAACTGAGGTGATTCCTGGAACGACATTACTTTTGGCCCAGAGATCCCTGCATGAGGGGCAGCCACTTGCAGGAGAGCAGCAAGGCAGGGCAAGGCAGTGGGAGCTGCTGTAGCCATCTGATTTTCATGTTTCTGTGACTCAATACTCTCCCTGACCACAAGGGTCAGCTCTTTGTGAGTAAAGTCTATGGGCATTGCTCTCTAGATATTACGCAGATATGGTGAGTTTGGGCTCTCTGAAGCAACTACTCACCAGACTCCAAATTTGCCAAACAGTTTTCCAGAGAAATGCTCTGTTTTCCAAGAACATCTAAGGTAGTTGTGCTTAAAACATCAAAGATTTTAAGTCTTTAGACTTAAATTTAGACTTGCTTCAAAAGCTTATCTTAAAACTGGTCAGTTTTTGTTGTTGTTTGTTTTTTTAGCTAGACCAGCTCTTCCTTTAAGATGGTCTCAGATTCTGGGTGCCCACCACCAGGGCTGTGGGTGGCGAGGAGACCCAGGCCACTTCCGAGCCTCTTCAGAGGTACTTACCCACTCTAGGGAAGCTGCAACTGAAGTCAGGCAATTGAGAGAGCGAGCACAAATGGTATTTTCCTAAATAATTCCCTAGAGTTTGAGGGCTTGTTTCCTAACAGGGCCAGCTAAAAAAATGCAAGAACTGGCATGGGGGTTGTATAAAAATTCATTATTGCTTTTGTCCATCTTTAAAAGTATTGATTCTAAAAGTACATATTTTTCACTACATTTTTATCAAAATCGCTTTTGAAAATAATTGCTTGTTGAAAGCCTTTTCAAGAAAATCCAGTTTACTGGTAGTATTTGAAGTCATCTGTTTTTCAAACATGATTAAAAAATTACAATTGGGATAGGAGCTTGTGTGGAAGCATGATGGGAGAAAACCCAAAATGTTTCTGAAAAATAGTTGAAAAGAATCTGTTTGTGACAGTCTCTTCCTGTTCACTAGCATACAGCTAAAAGAAAGATCAAGTCCGTTTTTAATGTAAAAATGCTCAAGTGTTTGCCTCTGTAAACAGAAACAAAACCAAAAGCCGGGTAAACCCAAATTGTATAGCCAGAGAGCCCAAGCACCCCCTTGCCTAGAGGAGGAATTAGTGGCTTGCATAATCAAGCCTGGGGAGCTCATTTTGTCATGCTCAAAGGGCCGCAGTGGTGCAACAGTAGGGGTGGAGGGATCAGCACACACCAACAATGAATTCCCTTCATTTTTCCATTTTAAGGCCTGAGTAGAAGAAATGCAAAGCTCTTCTTTTTTGCTCTCTTCTGCCTGCCCCCCCCCATCTTTTTTTTTTTTTTTAAGGGTAGATGAAAAGAATGAAGCAGTAAAGAAGCCAGGTTGACACCTGTATCTATGACAGCTCAGGCAAGGAGAATAGTGGGAAAGGATCTGCTGGCAGCAATTTGAAACTGTCCCCTTCCTGACTTGGAGGCTTTGACTGATTGTGCAGCTTTGTGCAGCCATATGGTCGAACATCTTGAAGGGCCGGCAAAGAGATGCTGGTGCCAGCACTGGGAAGGGGAACCAAGTCATTATTGGAAACCAGATCTTGGAGAGAGGAGCCATTAATACAAAATTTTGCTTCATGCTTGACTGTTCTCTCTGTGCATGGGACCCAGCGAAGCACTGCAGGAAGGCAAGGTCTTGCCTGGCTGCCAGGCACAGTTGTCCCGAGCCATGGTTAGAAGGAAAAGCTTCTTCCTCAGTGCTTAGTGCACAGTATGGTCTCTTCACAGTTCAGCATTTCCCTCTTTGCACTCATTCACACCCTCTCTCTTTTTATTTACCCAAACCCAAACTTGGCTTTTTTATAAGCTACCACATAGGTTCTCCCTATATTGCAGTACCAGGAGGATAAGGTTTGTTCTTCTCAGGCTGCAACTGAAACCCAAGGAGAGCAGAGCTCCCTGACCAGGGCCCCTGGCAGCACTGGTGCCCATTAATGTAAAACAGCACCAGGGCCAGCAAGATAAGAGTTGTAATGACCACCGTTGGTTCCTGCTTTCCCTTTTATTACTCGGTACATTACATTTGTTTCCAGCAGAGAAGAGTTTATGTGTGTGTGGCTGCATCAGTTGTGTTGGACTGAGCTCCCTACATGGTTATGTGGATGGACTCCAGGGACAGAGCTGCACTTCCCCTTAATAAGCTCCTCGCACCACATTAAAGATAAAAGAGGAAGGGAAATATTTATATTCTGACAAAGCAGCTCTTCCCTTCAGGCTCTTGTTTTATTTATTAGCTTGCTCTGTCCCTCTCTCGCAGTTTTTTCTCTCTGTTTCAGTGCCTGTGCTGTCTTTTTCTCCTTTATTCACTAATTTCGTCCCTGGGAGACAGTGACAGCGAAACTTAAGAATCGCTGCCCAAGACATCAGATTCAAATTGTGTAATTCCCAGTTGATAACTTCAACTCTCCCCCATCTTTGTTTTTTAACACAAAGTAATGATTTATGATGCTTTAACAATTGAATACATTACATCTGGTTTACTCCAATTGCTTTAGATGAAACTGTAGAAATAGGGTGAGTTGGGTTTCTGATGGTTGTTGTTATTCGTTTGTTTTTTATACATTGCAACACAGATGCTGAATACCCTCCCTTGTTTTGTAGGCAATGGAAACCACTATCATTCTTGTCTGGAGAAGCCCTTACTGAGGCATGACACAGCTACACAGAGACCTTTCTAACCTCATTCATCAAATGCTTCCTTTCCTCTGAGGCCTTATCCTGGGGGACCATTCATTTCCTTCAACTAATATGCCATATGAAAGGAATCTTGGGTAGATTCCTGCATCTCAGTCTAGCTCTGAATTTGTACAAAGGTTCAAGAAGACAAGCAAAATGTGTTATTCTTGTCTTCTGCTTTTTTTTTAATCCTTCTCATACATTAAAGAAAATCATGAACTAACTTAAAATGCCCGGGGACACCAATGTACATGTTATAATTATTTTTGGACCTTTATGTTTTGTGATACAATCACGTAGTCCTCTGCTAAGAGTGAGGCAGCAAAATTAAAGACTTGGTGCCCATAAGCTTCAGTTGCCTGACATTTTTGTGTTTCTGCCTGTTGGCATACAACTGCAAAATATCTACAAAGCACAGCCTTTACACGACCAGATTAAGTGGTGTAAACTACAAACTGCCGAATGAATGAACTGTAGCTGGTTGGGGGAGCCGACCATTTTTTTACCGTTCACAATGCTGCCCTCCCAAAAAGCACCACAGCTCTGTTTCCAGACTGATCGGGAAGGTAAAAGAATTTGTTAATTGATTTTTCTTCCTCCCATATCAATTAAATGATCCAATCTAGGGAGATGTGTGCTCTTCTTTCTTAGTTAATTAATCCTTTTCCTTTATCTTCACAAATAATGGCAATAAAGCAATTAGCAAAGGATTTACAGGGTGTGGAGTAGTGAGAGATTCCTCTGGCCCCTCTGCAGCTCAAGCTGTTCAGCAGTGCTGCAATTCAGGCTCTCTAAAGGGATTTGTGTCCCCCACCCTCTGCGGTGTGGCTGCTGAAAGCCCAGCCTCCTCAAGATGTGAAATCCTCAGCTCGCCTTCCCCTAAGGGAGAATTAACAGCTTCGGTGCCAGTCACTGGGACAATGGTACCAGCCCTCAAAGGCGACAGGCACCGGCTGCTGGTGGCACTACTGTCTCCATAGTCCCATAGCCTGTGGCTCCCAGGGAAGGTGCAACGGGGCAGGGAGTGCTGAGCAAGCCCATCCCCTCAATCCTGCTAGAACAGCACGCTCTGCTCCCTCCCTCCCTCCCTCCCCTCTCCTGGCCTTGTCCCACCGCTCCAGGCCATACACAAGCTCTGCCTCTCTGAAAGCCCCCAGTGAGTGGTTCAGTTCTCCCAGGCAGTAGGAGAGGAACCTACCTAGGCTGTAAACCCTGCAGGAGAGGAACGTACAGGAGGAGCGAGCTGCCTCTCTTCTCTGTGACAGAGAGGTGTTGAATGGGTTTTGCCATTCTCTCCAGGTGTTGGGTTCACCTGAACAGCTGTCTCCAAGCTTCCTGACACAGCTGCTTGGATGGTGGATGCCTTTTGTGGAAAAGACAGCAGCTGCACAGTGGGGTGGCACTGATGGAGAGAGCAGCATCTCCCTATGGACTATTCACACCCTGACAAGGCATCTGTCCCTGAGCTCATCTGCTCAAGATAGCCTTTATCAGCAACTCTCCTAGGTTGTTTCCTTCCCTTGCAGTGTGGAGCTGAGTCCTGGTCACCTTTGTCCAAGGCAGCAACAAAGACCATACATATTCCAGCCTCGGACTAGAATAAGGCCACTACTGACAATTTATAATTTGAAATGTTCATGTGTTGGGTGGTTAAGCTAAGGCAAAGCTGAAGGATTTCAAGTATTTTTTAGGCGTGATTGGGAAGCCAGTGTTTTGTCATTTCTCAGTGTGTTAAGGGTGTTGCAACCTGCTTCTGCCACTTACCCTCACACCCCTATGCAGGACTTGGCATGGAGGATGTGAGAGTTGGCTCCACAGCTGGTAGGACATCACTCTTTACTGGTTTTGACAATTTAATTTAGTGGTTCCTAATCATTGTTTTGTATTA
Source organism: Erpornis zantholeuca (assembly GCA_013400515.1). NCBI lineage: Eukaryota > Metazoa > Chordata > Aves > Passeriformes > Timaliidae > Erpornis > Erpornis zantholeuca. The sequence continues at coordinate 74,603 of VZTN01029786.1, read as the reverse complement.
TTTGTCTATAAATAGAATCATAGAATTCTTTAGGTTGGAAAAGTCTTTTAAGATCCTTGAGTTAAACCATTACCCTGGCACAACCAGTCCACTGCTAAACCATGTCTTAAAGTGCCACATCTATATGTCTTTTAAATACCTCCAGGGATAGTGACTCCACCACTTCCCTGGGCAGCCTGTTCCAATGCTTGATAACCCTGTCAGCAAGGAAATTTTTCATGATATCCAACCTAAACCCTCTGGTGCAACTAATGTTATTAGTCAAACAGTAAGTTTGCTGAAAATATCTCATTTAAGAGAAGCTTTACAGAGTATTATTTTTTGTACTGCTTAAGGATATTACCGGCACATAAGAATAAGCAACAGGTCCTGAAGTGCTGCAGCAAGAACCATCCACATGTTCAATCTCCTCCTTTCTGCCCACAGTTCCCCCTCTGTCTTCTCATTAGCAGCAGTGGTGTGTTGCTGGAAGGCCTATCTCCACCCTCCTGAAGGCACAAAGAGCTAGGGATGAAAATCTCCCTCTTCTGTGCTCCTAGCTATGGAAAGTGGGAGCCCTTCTGATACCCTGAAACACAGTGGCCTCAGAAGGGCAAGCAGATCCCAAGAGCCCTGTGTATAGTGGTCAGTAAAGCAGTCCCTCCTGCACCAGAGCCTTGAGGGAACAAGCGCTTGGCTCTAAGCACCACCACCCCATGCTGGCTTCCAAGCTTTCAAAAGAAAATGAGAAAAAAGGTCCCATCCTAATGTGTGAGTTATCTGCAGCCATACTGTCAGCCAGTGCCCCCTGGTAGGTCTTAGACTAGATGCTGAAAAAGGAAGGAACTGACTGCAAGAACCTAAAGAAATTGTCTGTGGGCGAAGGAATGTGTTCAGGCAGGATAGTGCCCAGCCATCCTTCAGCCAAGGTGTTTTCCCTCACTGAAAGTGTGGCAGGGGTGGCAACAGGTTTGGTTGCCCCTCAGCCTCCTGTAACCATCCTAGCCAGCTTGGTTACTCTGTGCTGCTGTTGTGTGTCCTGCCAGTTTTGTGAACTGCCTAAAATTTGTGAAAATTTTGGTAAGCTCTAGAAAGCATATTCTGCTCTGGGCTGCTTCATCAGACTAATTTCCTACTTCCCAACTTAGACTCCACAAGAATAATATTTTGATGTAATATACATGATTTTAACTACACAGCCACTCAATATTTCTGGCTTGGGTCAATCCTTCTGTCACTGTGAGGAAGTGTCTTGTTTTTTTTTTTTTTTATTATGTTGCTTGCTTGTTCTCTTGCTCACTGCTGCTGTGCCTCTCTCTTATTTTCAAATGTAAACTTGGTATGCCACTATCAAGTGCCAGTGAAGAGATGTGGATGTTCTGTGTGACAGCATGTGTATAGTAGATGCATATTTGTCCTTAAGGCAAGATGCAATGTTTCATCCAGAGGGAAAGAAGAATGACCTTTAGTCTGTCTGGGTATTTTACAATGTATCCTTCCTTTTCTGTTTCCTGTGAGGTTAAAGACCTGCTGGTGATGATTAAAAGTTCTGCAGTTTCTTCTCTCTCTAAATAGTTTTTTGAGTTATTTCAGAAGCAAGAAAGAGGCTAGAAAGGTTTAGTTGCGTCTTCCTTTTCACCCTGATGTCCACCAAAAATCAGATTCTAACGCATTTTACTTTCTAACCAAAGTAAAACTTGGTAACCTTTTCTTTCTGTTTATATCCAGCAACTGAACATCCCCTACCCCTCCCAAGCAGATTCTCAGATGGGTATTTTTTGCAGCCTTCATACCAAGCTAGCTTTCATGGTGCCAGCATGGGATCTCTAAACTGAAGCTTCTGGCATTTCTGGGTCCACATATATTAGCACTGTAGCTGTTAGGACCCAAGTGTTGAAATATTCCTAATTATAGCAGAAATGGTGGCCAGGATTCATATCAGATCATTTTCCTTGGGCTCTTTTTCTAGTCCAAAACTGCTATATATCTTTCTGCAGAATACTGGCAAAGATATTTTCAAGGAAAAGCATAACAAGGTAGCACCAGAAGATCATCTGTGATTGCAGAGAGGGCCTGCACATGCACCACAAGACCACTGCTTTGGGAAACATTGAATTTACTCTGCCCTGGCTTCACAGCTGATTCCAACTTGCACCACGAGCCCCTCTGACACTTCCAGGAAGTGTTGCACTCGTTTGCAGGGTCTCTGCAGCTGATCTGTGCAGATGCTGTGGAAATGTCTTTTGGACACTGAGTAACCTGGGATTGCTACCACATAGTAGTTCCAGCTGGGCCATTGGACTTGCAGAAATCTCACATAAATGTAAAGAAGGTCCTCTGAGTCTCCCTTCCTTCTAGACAAAATCCATGGGCAGAAGAGGGCATGTCCAATTAAAGCCAGACGTGTTCACCTTGCTCTAATCTGTTTGCTGGATGTCTGCAAGATGCAGACAGATTGGGCAGAAGATGAATGGTGTGGCAGTCTAAAACCACACTTTGCTGTGAGTAATGTTAGCATATTGATGCAGCTTTTCATTCTCGGTGTTTGTCAAAAGTAATTAGTGTAAAGGTTTTCACAGGATCAACATTTGAAATACTTTTTCCACTCCATATTCTCTTTTCCCCCAGTTTATAGTCTCCTCTTAAGTCACTGTGTTTGCTTAGTGGCAAATTTGTATGCAAAAGTTTAATTTATTTGCATTCATTCTGGATTCATGATATCTGGGTCTCTGAATTCTCTTACTGAGTATGATCAGTTCCAAGTAGCTGGGAGATTGGATCAGACCAACCACCCAGCATCCCACAACTGAAATGTCCCTAAATGAGAAGGAGGTAAAAATGTCCTGAGCTCCAGGGGTAGGGCTTTTGGCTACTCAGTCAGAAGGCACTGAAGGAATCTCATTGGGCTATGGGGTGACTGCTGGAATTGCAAATCAAACGACAATAACAAAAAAATCAGCATTTCCAGCCTGTTCTTTTTCTGCAGTCAGCCTGCAGCCCTGCACAGCAGCTCAGCTGCCTGGAGGCAGGGCATTCCTACAGGCTCCCCAAAGTCCTAGCTTCTAACAACAAGGAGGGGTGAATACCTCCCCAGGACTGGAATGCCCTGCTCTTAGTTCATGTCCCCTCAGATAAGCAGTGACATACCACCCACCCAAATTAAACAAACCTTCCCGGAAATATGTCAAAGAAGAATTTCCTGGTTTAAATGCCTCTGGAAGTCGCAACTCTTCTACATTCAACATTCAGATTGCAGCTAGGGCTTTCAAAAAACACAGCTCGAATGAACAGCTATGGGACATCCAGAAGGGGAGGGCCTGGCTTTGTGGCCTCTGCCAAAAGCTGGGCTGGGGACAGCTGGGTGCCCTAGCTCATCCTTCCTGACAGAGTGCAGCCAAAGAGGCCTCTGACCCAGACCCCTCCAATGGCTCTGAGGAATGTACCACCTTAGGTCTCTCTGAGACAAAAAGAAAATCATATTCCAAAACTTAGATTAATTGGTAATCAGGCTGGAAAGGGATTCTGCCTTCACTATGTTCCTTCCTCTCTCTGTGCAGCTCTGTTCAGATGTAAACATTACTTTCTGCTGGAGTTTTGGCTGGGTCTGTTCTGTACCTGACTCTTTCACTCACCCTCCTTTTCGTCCCTGCAGATGGCTACTCTCAGGTTATGAATGTGCTGCTTTAGGATGATGGAAATAGGGCCTTTTGTTTCTCAGCTTTTCCTCTCTGTAAGAAGGACAGAGGTATCTGTGGGTAGAAAAAGATGAAGGAGCAAGTAGTTCACTGGAGATCGCCTTCCAATCAGAAAATCCAAGTGCTTAGCTAGAGCCCAGCCTCTTACAGAAGCATGTGAAAATAGAACAAAGCAAAATCTGAATTCCTTTCTCATCTTTGTGTAAAATTGGTATTAAGAATTTACCTGCCTTAACTACACTTTGTAGGGACAGCTGTGTAAAAGTTGCATTATGTTCACCAGAGTACGTTTTTACATTGCTGGTCAGCAGCCGAGTCCATGGCATGCAAAGCCCTTGTGCTTGCTGAAATCAGCTGGACCTAGAGCTTTTCTGCTCCGAAGACAGGGGGGCTCTTCAGTATCAAGACATGCAGTCTCATATAAATGAAGTAACTGTATGTAGCTTAATAGGATTATGTCCCTAGCTCCCTGGGACTGAAAAAAAAAGGAGTATTAGTTTTTTACCCTTCACCATGTTTTTAACAGGTCTCTTACCTGGCTGCCATTCTATTGCCTTCTGTCACTGAAATTAAGCTGCTGAAATGTGTGATATAAACCTGTACATACCTCTGCTATAGTATGCAATGTCCCAGCCTTCTAAGAGCAATGTACCAGGGAAGATACAGTATAATAATGCAGTAAATATAGGTCAGCTTCAGTAAATTGTAGCTTTTAGTGACTGGAACAATCCTATATGCAAAAAAGGAAAGAAAATTCCCAGTGCGGGCATCAGATCTGTTCACGTGATGTGAACACACATGCTTGAACTGTACAAACACACAAAATAGTGAGGCTATGATGAAGAGCTACATAATAGCTGAGGAAATATTTACAGCATTTTGTATTAAATTGATAACTGAAGCTAACTGAATTTTCAAGGATGTCTTTATTATCCCATTTATGTAATAATAGATGGAAGAAAATTTTCTGCCTTCCAGAAGAACTGCTCTGTCTCTGGTGCAGTGTTTTACTTTTTACATGTAAAGCCTGACATTAACAAGTGACTTTTTTCTAAGTTACGAGAGGGACGAAAAACAACCTTTTTTTTTTGTGTGTGTATTTGAATGAATTGATCAGCTGTCTGAATTACCTCAGGTGCCATAGCACCAGAACCCATCAAAGACTTCTCCAAGCTGATTTTGAAATCAGCCTTTGAAAACACTTTGAATTTCACCTTTTCTTCTTATTCTGTGGCAAAATGATAATGTTCCACTATCAGTCAAACAGAAAATACACAGCAAAACTGTAATTTTAATAAATTTATTCAGGATTGGCTAAACATGAAAAGCCAATAAGAATGTGTTAGCTATTTTCATAATGTGACCAGAACCTTGTGGGTTTGTTTAAATGAAAACTATTGTATCACATCAGTTCTTAGTTCAGTCTATAGTTTGGATATTAATCTCTAATGAGTATCTAATCTGCTGCACTTTTCTTCATGACTTTGTATAATCACTGATTTATTTATTGTACTTTGGCTGTAATAATTTGCTGTGAGCTGGAATCACAGCTCTGGAACTATTCATTAGGGAACAGTAAACACTTGGCATCTTTTGAGTCAGTCAGGCTGTGTCTGAATTTATTTACTGCAACACGGATGGATCAGTACACTGAAGCTACTTGGTGCCAAAACCCCTACATCTGACCTGTTGGCAGTTTGGGAGCTCTTCTTTGGACCAGGGGGTCTGGTTGCTTGAATCAAGTGTTTCCTCCAAGGATGTGTTTTGAAGCTCTCCAAAGAATCATGCATTGACTCAAACTCCTGGGTCTCCATTATGGACTGAAGCTCATTAAGGTTGTGCATCCAAACCAGCTCTCACTTAGCTCCACGAGCAGTTGGGCTGGTGCACATCAAAACTACTCTGCAAAGTAAACCATTCCTACTAACTGGGATGATGATCAGGGGATTTGCATTTGCTGCTCTGGACCACGATACTAACATAGACACTGGAATAGAAATAAAATGCAGGAAAAGATTTTTCCATTTTTGTGTTACCCAAAAGCTGTTTTGTTTTGTTGGTTGGTCGGTCGATTGGTTGGTGTTTTTTACATACCATTGCAAGAGGGTTTTTTTCTGAGAATAGTTCCTTAGAGGCAGTCAGTGTTGAAAATGAAAATTTCTGCACTGGCCAGATTCACAAAAAAAAGCTTGAGGGCTAGTTTTTAAGGAGTCAACATCTCTAGCTAGATCCAGATACTCAGCCATTTAGATTTTGCTTAGTCATGCACCCAAGACAGCCCCTTTGGTCCATTGCACTGAGCTCTTTCACCTCACTCCCACTCACACTACATACATGAGTATAGCTAGATAAGGATATCATCTGGCCACAAGTCCCATGTAAATAATATCTTTTTTTGTCTGTGTGTATTTATATTTTTAGTAAGGGTGCAGTCTGCTTTGATGATTGTCAGTAAGAGATTTTTCCACCACAACAGGGTTTGAATCAGATCTCATGCCCTGGTTCATGTGCCCGCCTGATTTCCCAGTTTGTTTAGGTCAGCCTTGTTTGGTTGACCTAATCTCCCTCCCCTGGCTAGGGGCTGGACCACCATCTGTCAGGATGGGTTCAGTATCCTGCTCAAGTTTTGTTGTCTGTGATTACATATAGAGTCCTAAACAATGGTCTGTTATCCCTTTGTCCTGTCCTTTGAATTTCTTCAATTCTTTGTTGATGACAATTCTTGCAGAACACCACAGCTTTTTTCACCTGGAAGGAGTCTTCCATGGCAGCACCCTCTTTCCCAGGAACACTCGGGTACTTGGAGGCAGCCTGAGCACAACAGACAACAGCATTCCTGGGAATTTGTTTCAAGTTTCCAAGGTTTCTGTTCTGAACAAGCATAAGAATTGAACATTTCTCCTGAGACTTCTTTCATTCATGGTCACCAAAATCATCATCCTTTCCCATCAGAGGGAGTTTTCCTTTGTGCCCAAGAACCATGTGGTGGGAAATAAAAGCTGCATCTCTTGTTCACACAGCTCTGGTAGAATTCACCCTCCTTAGCCCTGTGTCTCTCTCTTTTTTAGCAGCACCCAATTCTTGCTTCTTCAAATTCTGCTCACATATTTGATTTTAGCAGATGTTCTTCCAATTGTGTCATTTTCAGAGATATTGGTACAAATTGAGATTTCTTCCTAGAATAATTTGTATCAGGCTGAAGTTTTCAGGGAAAGATCTTTACTTCCTCAGAAAAAGGGAAACAATTCTGTTACTGTTTTTGTTTAATAACGAACCAGATACTTGATAAGCCTACAAAATATTTGTGGCAGATACCAATACACAGACACTACTGAGCAGTTTCTTTTGTTCATGCAAGCAGCTGGCTCAGTATTGCACCTGAAGAGGTAATTAGAAAGATAAGTTGGAACACTAATTTGCAATATTCAGGCCTTCCCTGGGAAGGTAATGCCATGACGAAAGGAAATAAAGGAACTCACAGTCAAGAACAGGGGCACTATCCACCATTTTTCACTCTCACTGGCAGCTCTAGGTAACCTTTAACCTCTTCCCACCAGCCTCCTCAAAGAAGCTACAAGATGCAGGAGAGTAAAGGAAAAGGGTCTGGTCTCCTCACACAAAGTGCCCTGTGCATTTATACTTAGAACAAATGTCTTTTATTCTGATTTCCTTGTGCTACGTTGATCTCAGGTACTGCAACAACCTAAAAGGAAAAGAAAAAAAAAAAGTAAAATTGCCACCTTGCCAAGAGTCTGTTGCCTTATAAAGACATTAATGAACACATTTGAAATCAGTTTTATAGATTACTAGTCAGGAGTATTTTGTTTGGTTAGTTTATTATCATGGATAGTACAGTGCTTGCCTCTGAATCATTTTACACAGATTAATTAATTTAGTTTTATAGTGCTGCACAGTGAGCTTTGGAACTCTGCCTATGAATGCAGTCGGGGCTCAGAGGGAAAGCTACAGCTTAGTGACACCTGCACAAAAACAGCCATGACAAGTTGTGTGCTCAACTTCAGAGGCTGCTGTGGAGATCTCCTCCTGTTGGGAAGTGGGACTTTTCTGCCAATCATCTCATTTCTGTGATCAAAGCCAGCCTGGCTTGTGCACGCTCCGAGACCCTGAACTGCTCACACTGAAGCAAATCACTCCATCAAGAAGACAACTGGACCTTAGAAAAGGAGGCTTTATCAGTAACCTGGAATCAGTATAAAATTTCTCCTTACCTGAAACTCTATTCTTGGGAGAAATATTATCACTAGCCGTGTGTTAATTGGCAGGAAATTGCTTGCCCTGGTCTCCTGTGACAGAGGCATCTCCCTTCCCTCTTCTCTCCCTGAGCTCTGCTCTCTCATACTGCACCACACTCGACATTTGACAGCGCTGAAGGGAGAGATGAATTCCGTGAACAGTAAAAAAACAACTTTCCGCTCCATCGCAAGGAGCCAGATGACGGATACTATTTTCAAAGACTTCTTTGTCCATAAGATGGCGTTTGAATTAGGAACTTGTTTAGCCAGATTCTCTTGTTACAATTTACTGATTCATTGGGTGGAGAATGGGAGGGCAGGATGACAGAGCCAGACAGCTTCAATTAATGATCTTTTTAAAAGATCTCGTTCAAACACAAATGCATCTTAAAATATATCCAGAATTAGATAGCAGGAAGAATTATCAATTTTAACCTATTTGTGCCTTTAAATTATCTGCTGAAGGGAAATAAGCTCTTTTCAACATCACTGCTTTTGAGAGAAGAATAGTGACATTCTAACAGATTAAATCTGTGGTGTTTTTCTTAAAAACCAGAGGTGGTGTAGAATGGGTTTTTGAGGGAAAAAAAGTCTCCAAATCTTTCCTGATCTCTCAGTGAGACCATAACAACAGTTAAGTCTCATTTCTGAAATTAATTTCTGTTTCAGCACAAAAGCAAAGAGATGGATCAAATTTAAGTCTTCCACCTGTTCTGACAGATGTCATTCCTTTGACAGTTTTCTTTGGATCACATCAGAATGGACGAATCTGGAATTAGTTCCAATGAAATACTTAGGATACCTTTGTCCCACCTGCATTGGAGGAGAACTCAGGATCTGACAACACCAGCACTGTTCCTCTTCTTCTCCATGCTCCTTCAGCCAGACTGGAGCCATTCACACCTTGCCCATGTGAAATCCTGGGGTCCTTCTCTCAGCTGTTGAGCACTGGCCATTTTCACAGCTCTATACTTCAATTTGTAAAGTTTCTTGGAAATTGCCTGGGGCTCTAATCTTACCGTTGGGGGAAGGGGAAAGGTCTGGACTGGTCTTGAATGACCTTGGCCATTTAATTTGTCTGTCATTACTTCATAGGTGTAGGTTACCAAGAATGCAATTCTCAATTTTCTTACAAAAATAGCTAACTAAAGCTTTCCTTTAGTTACTTGGGTGACAAAAAAAAATTTCTTTCTGTGGTAGAATCATTCTTATTCTCTTCAGGAGTCTCTCACTCTGAACACAGACACACACATTTGTGTGCATGTGTCATTAGAAATATCATGCACACACCAACTCAACGTTTTGCAGAATTTAAGTAGCTAGAGGTATTGACTATGCTAGTGATAATAATAATATATACATTTTATGAAGTCCATTTTCACATCACAGATTTCTTTAGATAAATTTTTCAACTTTCAAGTTCCCTTTTTTCTTGCCCCATTTACTCCTCTCAAGGCACCATTCAGATTTTGTGTGTGGGGAATGGAGACTTCCGAATGAACTTGAGCCAATTTAATAAAACTAGAACAAATCAATAAGCCACCCAGGCATCTAATGCTGTCAGTATTCCCACTGACTGTTCCACAACATCAAACGGTATGGAAAACATTTTCAAGGTAAGTCCTCTGTATTCTGAAACAGGTCCCTAAAGGCAGAGAGATGGAGGTTTTCTTGGCCTACCTGTTTAAAATGGGTCATGCTCTGCATTCACAATCACCTTGAAGTCAGGCGCAGTTCTTCAAAGCAAGAGCTCCAGCGAGGCGTGCACTGCTTGGGCTACGAGTGCACTGCAGCCAAGGTCAGGGAGACCCTCCTTTCCCCAGAAAGTTCCTTTCTTCTTAGCCTTGTCTGGAATAGTGATAGCAGCTTCTCTTAGCTCTTATCAAATTCCCATCTCCACGTAATGTCTTCTCATGCGTCATGTCATCCTTGAACCAAATCCTAACATCACTTCTCTGGCTTCAGTGAGAAACTCTGGCCCTCATTATCTGCTTTATCTGTGTTAGTAAAGTTTTGCTATCCAAGCAGTGGAAATGAAGCTTCTCCTGACAGTAAATGTCCTTTGCAAATGTGAAATGTTTCAGTTCCCAGGAAAACTACTTCTGTTGGTACAGCTATCTCATGGTTTTATTTTCACAAAAGTGCAAAGCCAACATGTTTCCACTAGCAAAAGTTTCTAGCTGGATGGTGAAGAAATAGAGGGATATTGCACTGGGATGGGACCTTTGGGACAAGGACAGCTGTGGTGGTGATATTGGTCATTTCTCTCTTCTCTTCTTCATTACCCCATCCCTCCTCCAGGTGAAATTGGCTGTACTGATCAATTTAACTGCACTTAGTCTAAGGACATCTGTCAAAACAGTGAGGTTGATCTGGGATCACAGTTTATCCAACCCCAGCCTGACCCCAGGCCCTGCCAGCAGCTGGTGGCAGAGCTAACCTGGCTCTCAGAGCATGGCCTTTGCTGCCCTCTGTGAGAGATGGGCCCCTACACAGGCCACGTGTGTTGCCATTTTGATCCACTAATGCTCTTTTGTTCTGTGGAGGTACAGGGTAAAGATGCTGTCTTGTTAGCCAGACATGATTTTAGTTGTGCACTGCTGTTCATGATCAGCTCAGTATCAACATTTTCAAGTGTATGAGCTCACAGGGCTCATTCTTGTCTCGAGGTCCCAGGAGTTCCCATGTGCACTGCTCTGGTGCTCAGTCTGGTGCTGGTTGCATCAGCTGAAGTGTGGCTGTGCCAGGACAGTTGCTTCACTCAGTGCAAGAGAAAATGTCAAATGGTAATGCTCAGCTACTTTGCTACTACTTTGCTGTTACAGTGTCATGAGCACAGATACAAAATCGTTGTCCAAAAGGTCTGTCAGCTCCTGTGCAAGTCCACTTTTGATGTTAGAACTGGCGGTGTACCACAATCTCCTATCTCTAAGGCATTATTAAATAATAGCTGACTTTGCCAAATGAGCTGATATGTTTTCCCCATGATTGCACACAAATTAAGAAGTCCATGCTTATCCTCACAGAAGAGGCTTCGAACCCTTCACTGTACTTTTTAGAAATCATTCTTGCTTCTGGGATCCCTTGGTTCAGCATCCCAGATGCTGATGGGGTTGACAGCAGAAGAACTGGGGAAGTCAAGGTGAGGCCCATGCTCTGTGCTTTGGCACATGAAAGGCAGTGTTTTGAGCTGAATGCCCACAACTCAGAGGCACCACAAATCAGCACCTGCATTTGAAAAACTTTGCTTCATTTGTGCTTTTTTTATATGCCGATTTTAGATGGGCGTGAGAATCATGGATTTCATCTGGGTCATCCCAGAAATCTTCTGGTATAAGTGCAAGGGAGCCAGTCCTGCTCTTCCTTGTGCCTCAGTGAATAGAATAAACATCTCCCACTAGAGAAGAACTAGCAATGACTTTAGAAAACAACCAAACAGGGAAATACATTCAGTTGGGTTACTGGTGGAGGGGATTTATAGCATGTTGTGAACTATCCACTTAGTCCCAGAATTTAAGTGAGGGACAGGGGTGGGGGTTGAGAGAGCAGGAAAACACAGTTCCCTTGTTAACATGAAAGAATGAGTTTAATATATACAGGGAGAAAGAGGAGGCAAGTCCTTTCCCTGTTAAATATTTACCATCTGAGCTCTGCTCAGACTCCTGATTTTCTGTATCTCTAAAGGTGGTGGTACTTGTGACAGTAGGATATGTTCCTTAATGTATTCCTCCCTCTCAACCCACCTTGCATGGGAAACGACTGCGGTAACAAAAAGCAGACTGTTCCCTTCTCATGAATATTAATCAGTAAACTCCCCCTGCTATTTTAAATCGAAGTCTGGTGCTAAAACCCTTTTTTCCCCCACTCAAGCATCCCCCAAGGAAAACCCTGAAAGTCCTGGGAAAGCCATGCACAGAGGCTGCCGTGACTAGAGGCCTTCTAGGCAGTGACATATAAAACTCTGAGGTCAGGGGGCACAGCAAGAGGAGGAATGAGCTTTGTTTCCGCTATGTGTTGCTGAAAGCTAAACCTTTATGGAACTTTCCTAGCTGCATTTTTGGCTATTTAGCTTTGAAAACAAAAGATTTATTTATTTTTTCCTATTCATCGCAGTTTTTGTCCTAAGTTGACAGCAGTGACATAAGAAGGACCCTCCCTGTTCTGAGTTGGAGCTGTGTATTCTCTTTTGGTTATTGCTGCTTAGTACAAATATTATATGACCTTTAAGCAAAGGGAAGAAAACAAACAAACAAAAAGATTGCACAGAGCCAATGTAGACACCCATCACCACAATTCATTCTTCTAAATAAGAAAATTAAAACTCTCTTGGCAAGTAAAATACATTGACTGGAGCATATATACTACTAGAAGATGCCCAGAAACCCAGCTGTGTGTCTTCACAATCCACTCAGCTTCAGATCAAACCAGAGGAATATTCCCAAGGACATAGGGTGATACAGCCGGAGGTTGACTTGCCTCCGAGATAACCCCGAGCAGTGCTGAGCAATTCTTTGAACTCAAAGCAATTTGCGATTGTGTTCAGAAATAACACATAGACTTGCCAAAATCCAAGAGTGTATCAGCAACCAACGTGTATTTTTCCAGTGCCTGTAGTGATAAGCCAGTGCAGAGTTTATTGTTTTCTCTTTGGGGCAGTGTTAGCACTTGTGGTGTGTTAGAGGATTTCCCTTGCCAAGGATGCAATTCATGTCCTGAAGAGTGTGCAATCAAGAATAATGTTTTAAAATCTTTGTCCTTTATCAAAGGATTTGGACAGACTTCAAAGAACATTGTTATCCATATCTAACAGCTGGGAAAACTCAGGCAAGTAGGGGTGACATGGCTTTGCCAAGGTGATCTTCTGAACTGGTGTCAGACCAGGAGTAAAGTAGTTCCTGCCTGCTGTGGATGCCACATCTCATCATGCTGTGAAGGTCGGTGCTGGGTGCTGTACACTCCAGATCTGATGTACTGGCTGAAGACTTTGAGTGAGAGATGCTGCATACCATTAATGAATGGAGAAGTGAGGCAAGGTATGGGACACATTCGAGCTGATCAGCCCCAACAGGCCTGTGTTTGATGGTTGCTGGTGGCAATACCTAATGGCACAAAACCCATGGTGGAATGGCAGTAAAGCTCACAGGACAGGCTCTGGGTGAGCATGGAAAATAACCACGTCTCAGTCTTTGGAAACAATATCTTAGCACACTGCTAGGGCAGAGGGTGGCAGTATGGTGGGTTTCGCTGCTGGTGGTTCGGTCACTTCATAGGTTAGAGTACACATTCGATCCCAATAAGCCATGCCACCCAATGAACTGGTCATATATTTCTCCCTGATCTATTATGGAGATATGATGTCTTATTCGGGTAAAGGCAGAGTGGCATGAACCAAAAGTACCTGATCCAGCAGAAAGCTTGCTCAAATAAAGATAAACCTCCACAAGTCTTTGAATGATTCAGGCTTGAAGAGTAAATTCATGTGAGATCAGCATCTTAAGTTAGGTGGCTGCAGTGGTTTTGGTCTGGAGCCCTAAAACCACATGTACTTACATATTCTGGGAATAATTCTGAGATAGGTAAGCGACTGTGTTAAGAGGAAGAGATTTTCAGGCAGAACCTGATGCACTTGCAAGATCTGGGTGGAGTGAATGGTTGATGTTAGTACATAGAGATGTGTATTTGCTGCAGCAAGGTCTCAACCAAAAATCCCAGTAGATGACATGTGCTTTAAGAGGCTTTATCAAGCTGCAGTTCTCCTGCTCAGGACTGCTCCAAGGTGATGGCAGCAGTACAGTTCTTCCAGGACCTGAGAATGAGAAGCAGCTGTAGCTAGTAGCTGCAGGTATAAACATGTATCACTAATTGGAGGTAGTTAATAATTTCCTGGCTCCATTAAGTGCTTGAAACTGATATTTACTCCTTGTTTTCACCTTTCTTTGGAGGAGCAGAGCTACAGCTGACTAATTCCAGTTGGTGGTGAACAAGATGGCAGTAGTGTCAGACAGTTTTCATGGAGTGCCATAGATGTGTGGAGTGTGAGAATGCAGATATTCGCTAAAAATCAGGTTGTTCATTTCAATAGAAGCATTTGGCAGTGTTTTGAAGACTGTGCTGCACAGTGACAAAAAAACCCACAAACCAATCAATCAATAAAGAGATCAGAATTACAAGTTTGAAAAAAATTATTCTGTGTATTTGAAAAGAATGCCCCAACTGTCTGTTTGGGCAATAACCTTAACAACATTGTTTTATAAAGACTTGACCCTGGCCAAAGTTATGAGAGATCAGAAGCACATCTCAAGAACTGGTTGTTTCATTTCAGCTGAACTCTTCTCAGGAATCCTTCTACCTTCAGGCCAAAAGGCCTTATTTATTTTACTAAGAGATGCAGACAGTCACCTGTGATATACTGAGATTAATGGGCAATTTCCAACAGGCAGGCATGGCACCCTGGAGAACATGCAAAGTTGGCTCTTGATCTCAAACTTTCAGTTTTCCTGTTACCTGGCCCAGCTGAGCCAGCTGTGCTTGTGCTGAAGCACACTCAGCCTCTCAGTCCTTCAAAACAAGATAGGAGACAGGAGACATCAGCAGTCAATATTGAAGATGCAATGCTCTTTTTCCTATCATTCAAGTGTGACTGTGGATGCTAGAGCCAAGGTTGGCCATGTTTTGGAGAAGACTATCTCTGGGCTACTGCACCCAGAGGTTGTACTAGCACTTGAACTCCTTGAGCAATTCCTAGCAGTGCATACAGGAGCAGAATCCTTATTTCTTCTTTTCCTTTGTTAGTCTCCCCGTATGCCCTGTGGACTTCTGCACTTCAGGAACTTAACAGAGGACACTTCTTTCTCTATGGCATTCTCTCTATACTTATCTAGGGCTTTGAATACCTCCCAGTTAGTGAATTCTGGCAGAACAATGTACACCATTTATAGTACAGCCAGCTTGCCTTTCAGTTTCCTGTTTGACCTTTTAAACGTCATTATTTCACAAATATTCAGACCTGAAATTTTACACACTTAAGGCACCTAAAAACAAATTCTCCACTGGTAAAGCTGTCTAAACAAACTAGCCAAACCTTGAAAGGAAATAATTTCCCTTGAAAGTACATCCTCACAGATAATTGATAGCATAACCATCTTTCAGTCCAGATGGTTTCCTTTTGGATGCTTACACAGAATAAAGTGTGAGGAGCAAAGTAGCCTTATACCCTCAGAACAGATTCTGCCATCACTTCTTAGACTATAATCCACATTCCAGAAGTGTGTAAGCTAGTAAAAAGAGCCCTTGCATTTCACCTGATAATAATAAGCTTCATTGCAAGAGAAAAGTAATTTCTATACATTAGTTGGCTCTATCTCTAATTTATGATTGTATGATATTAAATATGTATTATGCATACATACCTATTAGGCAAGTAATATAGTGCTGTATAAGACATTAATATAAAGGTGTATTTCAATTTATACTTACATTTATCCTATGCTTTTCCTATCCTATCCTATCCTATCCTATCCTATCCTATCCTATCCTATCCTATCCTATCCTATCCTATCCTATCCTATCCTATCCTATCCTATCCTATCCTATCCTATCTCTTCATAGAGATTTGCAAAGGTAAAATCTATAGTGTCTTCCATGAAACAAAGCCACTTCTGGAGTTTATGATGGTGTCATAATCATGTCTAATAGCTGAGGCTGGGCTAGTCCAGCCTTCCCTTTTGGGACCCAGGTTGTAATAGTAAAAGGGTAGTTGTCTTCTGTATTGAGCATAGGAAGAAACATGGCCCCAGCCACTTCTTCCTCCCTTGTGAAAGAGTTGTGAGCACTGAGCTGTTCACAGGCACAAGGAAGACTTGTCCTTTACTCCTGCAGTGTTTCTCTGCTCTGCCCAGGCAACAAGTCCCCCTCCTCCTCTGGAAAGGTAGCAGAACAGATGGAACAACCTTGGAAGACAGATGATCTACAGGACTGGTTAGAGTAAAGGTGGAGAAAGAAAGCATCAGTTTAAGAGACATGGGGGTTTCAGGGAATCTCACACACTGGCAAGAGAATTAAAAAAGGCATTTTTAGTTCTTTAAATAAAGCCCCAAACAAGCAAAAAAACCTCTTCCTGAGATAATCTGTGTATTGTGGAGGGAAAACACCACAAAATCAATCACTAGCAGCCCAACTGGGAGATATCTCAGAAACTGCTTGTTTCTGCTTTTGGTGTGTTCAACCACAGGACTGTTCTCTTCTGAGCTGCTGAGAATAGAGGATCATGAGAGAAAGGAGAGGATACTTGGCAGATTAGGAAGGAAAACACATGCCTTCTAAGGAAAAAACACTTGGGCAGCCATCACTGGGACTCAAGATGTTTGCAAAATTCTCCTACCTTTTGTCTTCCTTCCATGTGAGCATATGTCAAAAGAGATGGCAAGACTGCAGGGAGAGTTCTGAGGAGGTGATGTGAATGATAAAGTTTGTGAAAGCAAAGCAGTATAAGAGGGATTGCTCTACTGTTCTAGAAAGAATGTCATTAGTACTAAATTCAGGGAGTTGTATACCTGAGGACCATATTAGATTCCCCAAATTTTTCGTGATGGTTCTGTAGTTTTAATTATTTTTTAATTTTTATTACTCTTAATGCTTTTAAGAAATTGCCTCATCAGAACTAAGAATTTGGACAAGCGACTCATGTGACACTCATCAGTATGGGCAGCCTGAGTTATGTGTTTCTGGAACAATTATCCTTCCCATTTCCACTTCTTGTTCTATGCTTGTCTAATGTTTTGTCCAGCCTGGAAGCAGGGAAGGGTAGGGACCTTGCCAGGTCATGTGTTTTCAGTGTTTTTGTAAGATCCTAAATTTTTAGCCTTTGAGAACAGCACCAGTTGAAGTGGTTGTAATCCAGACCTTCTCAAGGATGATGAGAAGAATTTGTGCTTTGATGGGGAGTACTGTGAACAGGATGGCTCTTGCATGGCATTGTATTTGTGGAGGGGGTGGGTTCTTCTCAGGAAGCCTGGATATGCTGGTGGTTCCCAGGCATATGCTTCCCCCAAGTACCAATTGCACTGGCAGAGCTCAGGCTGGGAGAACACAGGATGTACTTTTGGAAAGGTTCAGTTGCCCCTTCATTTGCCCTTTTGGGCCTCGGGCTAGCCAGGCTTCAGGAAGGGCAGAGAGGAGAAGGTCAGAAGATGAAAGAGTCTTTAGAGTAAAACCCTTTGCTGAGATGCAAGGCTGAATGACTTTGTCACTCAATTACTCTGGACTTTCAAAGCAGAGAATGAAGTGTTGGATGTGGCAATGCAGCCCTTGTCAGCACAGCGTGTGGGAGGCAGCCCGGCAAGGGGAAGTGAAGAGGGTTTGTTCAGCAGCTGGCACAGCAGCTGGGCCCTGCCAGCTCACATCTGCCTTGCTTCGTGCCTATCAGTGACCGGCTTCTTCTCTGGCTGTGACACTTGGCACTCTGCTAAGTCTGCTCTTAGTTCTCCTTCCCTGGCACAAGGTTCAGCAGCAGACATGCACCCTGTGGAAGCAAAGAGCCCAGGACCAGCACAAAGCTTTTTAGGAAAGGATTTTAAGGCCTGCTTATGTTAAGAGATTAAGAAACAAGAGTTAGTGGCATCTAAACTAGGAGTAATAGTGGTAAAACAGCTTTGAAAAGTGAACTAACTTTAAATTATATTATTAAATCCCTGATGACTACTCTGACCTCATTGAATGCTTTGGCTTGAAGGCTGATATATTTCATGCACCCTTCGACCAAATCAGTGGCCGGTGTTGAGTGAGCAACCATTATGAACTGTGAGACTCAGAGCCTTCTGAGAAGAAATCACTCCTTCATGAAATTGAAAGGCCTTTTTACCTGTTCAAAATGGATGTAAATAGGTGTGAGGGTCTTCTTCAGGAGCCTTTCTAAGACTGCCCAGTCCTCCTGGCTAAAACATCAAATATCATTTGTATCTGTAGCTAACTTGTCTGTATAATTTGTGCTTTTCAGTGCTGTATGAACTGCAGTGGTGGTGGAGATTTTCCAAAGTCATAAGAATTAAGGCATCTCTAACAGAGCAGGTGCCTAAATCTCTGAATCTTTGTGAAAAGGCAGTCACAAAAGTTGTTATGAGAATCATAGGGAGAATGCCCTGGGGAAGGACCTCATCGTTGTCCTAATTGGAAACAGAGATTTCACAGGCAGGGCTTCTGTTTGTAGCATTTTGCTAAATCCTACTGTCACTTAACGGTCTCAGGATGACCCTATAAACCACTTCTTATCATGGCCAGATCCAAAAACCTGTTCTGCAATGTCCAGAGTAGTTAGATTTTACAGAGGTGATTCAGGTGATTTCTTCTACCACAGGTATCCTTTCTCCTTGGCCCCACAGCATCTCTTGCCAGCATCAAACACTATTTAGAGCCACTGTTGCTGTGCACCATCTTAAGGAGTTCTCCTTAAGGAGTGGAGATTTGCCTACATTTCCATCTCTGTCTGCCACAAGGGAACCAGAGTGTGGCTGAGTATCTGTTCCTGTGCTTCTGCAGTTCAAGCAAAAAATGTTGATTTTCCCTCTCTGTACCCTGGGTGACTTGGTGCACCCATACTGTTCTGCTCCAGCCTCTCAGCCCCAAACAGTCACATTGCAAACACAACAATTTGAACCCAGATTCTGCTACCAGGCGTGTCTCTTGGCAGGGAGACTAAACAGAGTGTAGGGCTTGGAAGCTCTGCACCATCCAGGCAGCCTGCCTTGCTTAGCAAGAACCAGGACTGCTCCATGACATGTAACAAAGACAGGATAGCCTAAGTGTCCTGGAAAGGATGCTTAAAACCAACTGGTTTTGGCTGGTTACTTTGCTGATACCACCCCTCTCGTCTTCAAAACTGTTGATGCTACTGTAAGTGCTGTAGCGTGACAGAGGGAATTGCACCCACTGTAACTTCTTAAAACCAGGTAAACTGCTGGAAACCCTGAGTCTCACCAACTCACTTGTGAGTAATCAGTGTGGAAAGCAAGGTTTTCCTGTTTTGTCTCTTGTTAGTTTTTCCTACAGACCAGTTACCATCAGGACACTGCTATCAGCTCATCATCTATCAGAAAACGAGAACCTGTGTTGTTAGAAGGGGAAAAGAGCATCAGCTTCTTTCAGGAAGGGAGAACTGGTGCCAATTTATGGTTTGCTTTCAAAGGGCCTGACAAGCATCTTACTGAAACTGATGGAACTGCTGGCATTGATTATATTGAGTTCAGCTCCAACATGAAACTCCGAGAGCATTTTGCAGCATCAAATGATGGCTTCGTACATAACTGCCTTGGAAACCTGATCTGCTTTCCTTCCAGCCTCATTCCAGTCCAGGTTGGCTTGTGTTTCTTTGTTCACTAAAGCTCTTGTTGGCTAAATTTTTTGGGACAAACATGTAACTGGTGCTTAAATCCCCAGACAAAAGAAAGCCCAGATGCCCTTTCTGCTTTGAAATACCCAAGGTCTTTCTCTGCATAGCAAGAATCCATGTCCTGAATGGACTCAGGGGGGGCAGAAAGGGACTTGCTGCCTGTGAGGCTTGGTTAATATGCCTCTGACTGCCTGGCTTTGTGCCTTCTCTTTAGCTGCTTGTGAATGAGAATAGCCTGCTGGCAGGTAGCCTAAGGGCTAGATATGGCTAGTTGTGAAGGGGTGAGCTGGGCAACAGAAGCAGGAATAAAAGTAGGGAGAAACAGATGAGAAGAGAGGGAAAACCATTCTAACTGATGGGCACTTTACTGCTGATACTATGTCTTGTAGCCTTCTCTTTTGCTGTCTGCAGCAGACCTCTGCAGCACCCACTATCCATCCAATTGATTCTTACCTTCTTGAAAGTTGCTCAGAGGTAAGTTTGGGAGCCAGCCTTGCCTTGCTGATAATTTTCTCAGCTCCCTCAGCACCCCAGGGGCTGGGCCATAGGTACTGTATCTGAAGGCAAAGGGTTTAAGATGTCATGTGACAGTGGCATTGGCAGGACACCCCATGTTGCTGATGTGTTTTTGTGGTCTGCAAAGTTCTCAATTGCTTCATTTACATTACAGACACTGTAAGAAGACTTTTCTGCTCTTTCTGTCCAGCTGTTTGCTTCTAAACTTGGGGTTCTCAGGTACTACACATTTTAGGAGCTGAAATTGTTGCAGCGTTAAAGGCAAATGTTATAAATCACATTTAGTGCTCTCAAAGGGTGCATGCTCTACTTCAGCACAGCAACCCTGTTTCCACCTTCTGGAATTTGCTTCATAAATGCAGTCACAACTGCTAATTCTTTTTATTTCTTTGCATATTTTTAGTGTGAAGGAAGTCTATGGACTTATAGACACTTAGACTGGTTTGTAGAATAGCTACTCATTTTTTCCAGGTGGCTTCTAAACCCATATTTAGAAAATTCTCTTCTGTCTCACTCTGAAGCTATTAAGCATGTGGAGTACGTTCAGCAGCTGACAAATGTACTGAGATTTGGAAATAATAAGTGTAGAAGAAATCATCCACCAAAATGCTGTAGCTCACGTCAAGGCAACATGGAAAAACACCCAGTTGTCATTCAGTGTTAAGCAAGAAGCCTATCATGGGTTCAGGCTGATTTAAATAAAGAAAAAAATAAAAGCCAGAAAAATAAAATATCACTCACTGAAAAGAAGAAAACCTGAGGAAATAAGAACTAGATACCATCCAGCACCCCATTGCACTGTGAGGAGAAATAAAATGCGCTTTGCCTGTGCTGAGCTGTCAGAACCAGGGGCAGAAGGAAACAATGGGCTAAGCCCCTTGGTGGTGTTGATTTATCTGATTCATGGAAAATCAGTGCAGCCCTTGTAGCATGTGTGGGAGCTGCCGAGGCAATACATTTGCCTCAGCAAAATCAAAGCAGTCTTGGTCCCTTGGTAGCTTGCAGGAGGCTGCTTCTCCTCTGCTTGGGGCACAGAGCACTGCAGAAGGTTTCTGTGTCAGGGACTCAGTGCTCTTCTTCCAGCTCGGGGTCTGTAGGAAAAGGGCTGTGTGGAGAGGTTAGGAAAGAGTCGCTGGAAAGCCTTTTGGACCTTCTTGTTTATTTCTGTTGTGTTTTTTAGTCTGAGGCAAGGTCCCAGGCATTTAATTTACAAGAAGTATTTCAGGGAGAGCTTTCTGTGCTAATTGCCATGCTGTTTACTGCCAGAGAAATGCAGGGTTTATTACTTCATGCACTTTAAAACTGGCGGAGGGTGACAGGGTTTATGATTTAATCTCTAGCAAGTGTCTCTTCCTTTGGGGGTAGGTGAAATGTTACTATCATCTATTCAAAGGTGGAGTGACAGTTTTTTACCAGAACCCAACTAACTGCATCTCAGAAAAATGCTGATACAATCACACACAAGAACCGTATGAGATGAGACACTTTTCTGCCCGTTCCTGTGGCACACAGTGGAAGCTGCTGATATTTGATGAGCAGTAACAAGATGCTCTCCTGTGACGCCCCACCAATGCCAATTGTTTATGCCAAGTCTGCTGAGCCACCAACATGCTGAAGAGGCATGTTTAGCACAATAAGATCCAGGGACTTGAATATGTTGCAATGTTAATTCCTGATGTTGTTGCTGATGAGAATTTATCTACAGTTTCAGAGAGGCAGAAAAACTCACTCCTAAAAAGAGAAGAGATAGTGAGCAGTTGTTTCTGCATGAGCTGATCCCATCAGTCTCCACATGCCCCCGGTGTGCAGAACTAGGATGCTAGGTTAGCCTTGCCTCAGTGTTGCAGATTACACTCAAATCTCATTTTTCCTCAGTAGCTGTATTGATAACTGCTTTGGGAGAGTGCCTTCAAGATGTATTACCTTAATTCATGGTTTGCCTTGCCTCCCTCAGCCTCTGTCTCCTGTGTGCTCTGAAAGCCTACCTATTCTCTGGGGTCCTCCAGCCTTGCTGGGGTACTGTGCTGTCCCTGTACCGAAGCAGCTTTCTACCTGGCCCTAGTCACAGGGGGCCCTGGAGGGTCAGTTCTGGAGTCAGGGGCTTTGTTGTGGCACAGCTTCTGTACTTGGGCACTTCTCCCTTCCTGCACAGGTTGTTTGTACCTGCAGAGGGTCACAGCAAAAAGATTGCAGATGTCTGCAGATGATTCACAAGAGTATGATGTATTTTTGCGGTTGGATGGGAACTCATTACAAGGCTCCTAATGTTTTTCCATTTGGTAATTTAAGAGCTCAGGTTTCTTGCACTGCAAAGCCTCTCTGGCATTTGTGAGGAGGTGAACCTAATGGTTCCAAGCTAAAGCCAGGTTACTGAGACTCAGATGCATGTATTCTTCAGAGAAGACAATCAGAGATCTTTCTAAATGGGAGCAACTTTCCTGTCTACACTTAAAGTGTTTGTATAGGTCTGCAACAAAATTAGAAGGGTGTACTTGGGGATGAAAGCATGCCCTGATGCCTGTGACACCTCTCTGTCCTTATGGCAGCATATCATCCTCACTGTCTGCATCACACACCTGCTAGAAAGGTCTCACCTGCCCTTCCTGGGTCCACCCACAGATGTTTGTATCCTGGTGTCAACCTGGCCTGTCTTTGGGTTGCTCTGGAGTAAAATGGGTTGATACCTGCTTCCGAACTTCTTGCTGAGGTTTTTAGCCCTTTGTACACTGTTTTCCCATCTCCCTCTATTACCCACCGTATCAGCTTACCCATCCCCTTCCACTTCCCTGTGTTAGTGCTCCATATGCTCTCTTGCTTTACAAGAAAAGGCTCAGTGTAGTCTCCATGCATTCCCCTCCCAGTGCTCTGTCTTTCAGCAGTAGACAGTGACAAACCGAGTTGAAGCTGACAAGCTAGAAAGGCAAGTAGCAGGGCCCTGTTGTCCCTGTAATGGTTGCAAAAACATCTATACAGCTCTGTATTCCTCCAGCAGAGCAGGGGCCCTTCCCTCCTCGCCTCGGGAGAACAAATTGGCAAATACCTGAGCTGGAAAAGGACTGGCCCTCCAAGAAGGCTGGTTACAGTGTTAGAGGAGAGGGAAATTCAGAGTCATTAAATAGGAAAGGATCGACTCATCACACACCCTGGACTTTTTAAGCAAACACAGCAGGGAAATAGAGTAACTGTGGCTTTCCTTCCCCCACACAAATAACTGGAGTCCTTATTTCAGCAAGTGCCACACAGCGCACAGCTACGCGACTCATTTTCATTTTACAGAGCTTCTTGGCTTTTACTGTGACAAAATTCAGTGCCTGTAAAACTCCTGAATTTTTATTATCACTCTCAGAAAACAGCATTCCTCTTTATTTTCCTGTCAGTGGCCTCAGACTTTTCTGCTCAAGAGCTGTATTTGCTAGGACATGTAGGATTTAAGGGATGGTTAAGACAGATTGTCCACTCTTTACAGTCTATGAACTTTAACAGTGAAGATACAATGAATACATTTTACTGTATTTTTTTGTGTCCTGAACACTGTTAGGCAAAGAGAGCTTGTTCTAATGCTGTTCTGCATGCTTCTAGAAACCAGCCCAATCCTCAACAGGCTCTCTTCCCTGAGGCTTTCTCAAGGGGAAGTGGAGCCCTCTTTCTCTGCTTGTGTTTGGTTCACATCTGACCAACAGTTCTTTGTCCTTCAGCTCTGATGTGGCTTCACCTTTCCCTAAACTGCAGGAGACCTTGTTTCAGTGCTTATATAGAGCCACTCCCCTCCCTGTTCATACTCTGGTGAACTGGGTTTTATTCACCACATCTCAAATCCATGCTCTTCCTCACACGTAGTCTGTGACTGTTTAGGAAAGAGCAGCTCTGTCTGCCCATGCAGCCCATGGTTCCCTTCTGAAGTGCCTGGGAGGGGGAAACTGGCCCTGGTCATGGCACAGGGGATGCTAGCAAAACCTCCATCTGTGTGAGACCAAAATTTTACCTGGTACAAAAGTTCAGCACACCTCCCTGGTACTGGAGTCAGACAAGTCATTCTCTGGTTTTAAGTTTGTACAATAGCCATCACCATTGGGGACCCAAGGATTGCATTTTTTATATCATTTTAAGGGAATACAGTTCAATTTGTAGCAGGTTTGGGTGGAAACAGATGTTGAAGTCAGCCACTGAGAATCTAGCTCTGGAGTCCTTATCCACAGAACGCTCTCACTGACTGTGTAGCTGGCATTTTCTGATGGCCTACATGTCCCTCCTGCTCTCTGGACATAAGAACAGTTTCAAATAAATCTGTGGAATTTTTTATAGTTTGGTACTGTGGCAAGCTCAGGGAAACTGTATTATCCCAAAGGAGAAAGACACTTTCATCTTCTAGTACACACTTCATTGCGAAAAAATAACTCAAGGGGATAAAAAAAGGTTATTTTTTGCCTAGATCATTCTGTGCTCAATTTGCATCATGGCCTATGAACTATTTTATTCTGTCACAACTGTGGAGGCAGGGAACTGCAACATAGCCTGGGAAGAAACAGCAAGAGGAGAGGACCAGGAACTTCTTAATCCACCTAATTTGCAAGCCAGTATATCACATGGATTACGAACCTAAATTCTCTATTTTGGTGACCTCTTTGCATGTGTCTGATCACTCTGTGTGACAGCAGAAAGAAACAGAAAATGGATCTATGTGCTTTGAAAAAGAAAGAGTTGCAGAGGGCATTACTAAAATGTAGATTTCAATCATCAGTTCCCAGGAACATGAAGATCATTAGCTTTGGGGATTTCACCATAATGTCACTGCAGAAGATTTATTCTGTTGAACACCAGAAATACATGCAGATGAAGAAAACACAGGTCTTGCCCTCAGGAGCAATCAGTGAGCTAAAGTCAAGCTAGCCAGGTATGGGACAGAAGTGCTACTCTAACAGAAGTGTTGACAACTGGCCTTGCTTTAATAAAGGGGATCATTTTCTGTGACAGACAGTTAAAAAGTTTAAAACTTCAATGAAACCCAAAGAGCTGAGGGTCATTTTGAGTGCTGTTGTCTGCTTAAGAGCATCAGAGTAACTGGCTTTTGCTTCTGCTGGGCATTTTAGAGTAAAAGTCTCTGGAAGTTGAAGAGCAAAGACTATATATACACACATGTATATATACAAGGGAGCAGAGAAGCCCCTAGCAAAGAAATAAGCCTTTTACCTCAGCAGAACTTACTGCACTATGGTGTGAGACACGGGAGCCCATGGAGAAGCTGCCCAGCATCAGCACTGACAGTGCTCTTCCATGTGGCAGACTCAGTGCAAGAGAGAGGGTGGCTGTGGTGAAGTGTGTATGCATTAGGGTGGGTGTAATTTGGCTTTTCTCTTCTGAAATAAAATTCACACTATTAACTGCAGTATGAACAGTTTTCCCAGCACCAGAAACATCTACCTGCTTTTTCTCCCCCCTCTCTCTTCCCTATCTCCCTTATTCACTATTTTCTCTTCAGAGTCTGTATCCCCCGTTAACAAAGAAATAAAAATTCATCACCACAGCTGTCTAACTGCTGTTCTGCTGCTCCATGCTTAATATTCAGGCTGGAAAGCTGGTGATCTTAACTTAGAAACAGGAGAAGAATGACTTACACTGCAGATTTGGTAAAGCTCCTCTCTGCCTGTGCTCTTCTGTTCCCACTGTAAGTGTGAAAACTGTCTCAGATTTCACAGTGGTGATTTCTGCTCCTAATATCAACTCCTGAAGGGCTCAGCTTCAGCTCAGTTGTTGCCAAGTCATCAAAACACCTATGGGAGATTTGGCTGAGATTTGGTCTAGTGGGTGAAAGGGAAAGAGGGAAGAGTGATTATAGAAGTAAATAAAACCCTGAGTGTGAGAACAATCAAATCATACTTATCTTACCTGTAGAGGTTGTCTCTGGCACAGTCCTGTTTCACTGATACTTTTGTTACTCAAATGGCATTGAAACTGGGAACATGGGGTAGAAAATTTGCCTCAAATTCTCACCACCAAACCTTGGTTCAACCACATAAATACCATTACACTTGCGTGGTGTTTTCTCTGCAGCAGGGATGTGTCCCAGGCCGTAGCAGTGGGCAGGAAGATGGTATTGCAGCTCTGTCCACCATGTGATCTGGATAGGGCATTGAACGTAGGTTCCAGTCATGATTTTTTGGCTGCTAATGTAATAATTTTTGATAAATGCTCTGAGGAGAAGTATTTAAGATGTATCACATTCCTATATGTGCAAGGAGTCCCACAGAGGAAGGAATAGAGGAGCCCATGCTACAAGGTTGTGCTAGCATGGTGGTGTGGGGATTGCTGTGTTTGTTCTGCAGGCCAAAAGGAAACATGTCACACACAGCACAGGACACAGGTATCCCAATCCAGTGTCACTAGGTCTGGAGCAAATGAAGCCAGAGCAGTGGGGGTTGTGTCTTTTAAAATAATGCAGAAATCCAGGGGGAGGGTGTTCAGTGAAGACCTACATTAGTCTCTCCCACTGGTGCCCTGCAGCTTTTAATTAATCAGGTCCAATTATTCAGCCTATATACATTTGAATAGTGGATAACACAGGAAGGAATTCACTTTCAATGGGATTTATGGGTCCCTTCTCTTAAATCATTTCAGATAAGAGATTGTAAGTGTTATGAAGCCTGCACAGATCAGTAAGATCCAAGCAGTTAATGCTGTGATGTATTTATTCAGGGGACAAATTGGAAATCGGGAGGAGAGGAAACAGTCTTTTAATTTACAGGAAAACAATAATTTATAATTATTTTGCCTTTAAGTCAGAGAACAAACACAGCTGTTGTTTGAGGCTCTTAATCTGATTGCTGAAATGCTGTCCGTTCAATGCAGAGTAAGCCAAGGGGACAAGCACTGCCCTCAGGCAACGGAGAGCAGTTCTCTTCTGCTACGGCGAGTCAGATGAGGAAAGGAGTGGACTTACTTTCAGAATGTGATTAGATCCGTGTGTTTCAGCTTGTTTCAAACGTGTTACTTTCTGCCTTCTATTTAATGTATTCCCCACTTGGCTCACACTCCCAAGGTGAACTGGGAACCAATCAGCTGTGGGTTTATGCTGCTGAAGGACTACTTTTGACATGCTGGGAAAGTTCCCAAAGTCTTTTCTCACCTTGCTTCCATCTCCTGCCTCCTCTGTCAACTGCCAAAACATCATACTTGCTAGTGACAGCAAAGGAACTGAGGTAGTGTCCCATCTCAACACAGCTGATAGCAGTGTCTGGAAGCTCCAGGCAGGTTCAGGATGCCGTCAGATGAAGGGCTGAAGCCTTGCACTGCTCAGAGACAAGAGGCTCTTGATGGAGGGAGCAAACATTGCTGTTCCACCTTGCCCCCCAAATCTTGTCTTCCATCCCGTCCTCCTTTTAAGGATGAGTGAAGGAACACCCGCACAGCAACAGAGGCACTGGGGCATCACTTTCTGCCTCTTAGAAACACAAGAGTTACTAAAGAATCATTTAAAAGCACTAACTGCCTTTCTGAAATGGGGTAGTAATATATTCCCTTTTATTCTCCTAATGGAAACATTAATGACTGATCAATTCAAATTACTCTCAGTGTACAATCTGTTAATGTAGTTATATCCCATGGCAGTTGTCAGTTTGGAGAGGATGGAAATACCCTGGCTTTCCTTCATTTGTCTAGGGAAGTTCACTGGGATTCAGATATTTTTACTATCCCTCTTCCTCTGTAGTTAGACAAAGTGGAACAAATGTCCTTGAGTGTTGGTGATACTTGCAAGGAACAGAGGTGATGAGCAGAAAACAGCATGATGAAAAGAGACTATAGGGGACAAATAACAGTGTATGTCCTATTTTGCTGCAGGGACCTTCTGTTTATAGCAAACTCTAGGGCTTGGATGTAGTATAGTTCTGCCTATGCAACTGGGTTTTCTTTTTCTTCTGTGCTTAGTCTTCACCAGCAGAGATCTCTCAGGTTTCAGAGTCTCTCTGTAATTAGAAAGAACAGCTTAAATCCTGACTTCAAACCAGAAGCCACCAATCTGCTGTGTAAACAGAGAGCTTGAGTGAGCTCCCAGGAGGGTTTTTAAAATATGTTCTGCTAAGCCCCTGGGGGCAGGAGCCAGATCGTGAAGGGGATGAAGCCCTTCATTGCTACCAAGCAATCACACATGTTGGGGACATTAGGGAGCATGGAGAAGAAGCCGCCCAGTGCAGCTGCACAGCATGCAGGTGCTTAGTTTAAGAGCATGGCTGTACCTTCGGTAATGCCTCCCGAGGCTGCATGACTTTCTTCGGCATCAGGAGGGAGCCCAAATGATTTTCTGCCTAGTTAAATTGCATAGCACATGGTACTGGCCTCTGTTAGCTGCGGGGAAGGAGGAGGAGGTTTGGGAAACAGTATAGTACCTGATCCAGCATCAACTCTACAGGGACAAAATTCCCNTTTTTTTTTTTTTTTGAGTAAATTTGAGCTGACAAGTGGCATCCCAGATGTTTCAGGTATATAATGCTTCACAGTGAACTGGCACTGGGCTCCCTCCAGCTGGGTCTGCTTTCCTGCAGAGCCATAGTTCCAAGTTGGAGTGTGGATTCTGAAACAACTTAATGGCACAGACTGCAGAGCCTTCCCCAGCTGCTGTAAACAGCAGTAACCACTGTGTGCTGTCTTTGTATGGATATTGAGAACAGTCTAAAGAGGTAGACTGAGGTGTGAATGTCTGCAGATGATAAAGGAAATCTATGGAGGAAATCTTTTGTCCCACACTACCTCTAATCTGTAGATTAACCTTGTTGTTAAGGTGATTTTAATGATAAACAGGAATATAAACAGGAATCTCTGGAATTCCTTGGTAAGCCCATACAGCTGATTTGCTCTGGAAGTTACCAGCAAGTGCAGCTAAAGTGCTGCTTAATTTACAAGAGCTCATGGGGACTTTGGCAGGCCAAGAATTACCATGAACAATTCCTGCTGGCCCTAACTCTCAGCAAAGACCAAGAAAGCTCCTGACCGCTCAAGAACAGATTGGGAAATGTATAACTGTATAAAGGCACTTTTTTCCCCACTCGTGCTGCCTTATTTTGGATTAAGTTGTTCACAGAGTCAGGCTTAGCATTTCAAACCCATGTGTATCAATTTCTTTACTTGCTTTTAACCATTGCCACTCTGAAAATACAGAGAGTAGATCAAGCGAGATAAAATTTGCCTGCCTTAGGTCTCTTACTGCAAAGCCAGGTGGCATTGTCCCCAGAAGCCACACAAGCCATGACCATGGGTATGTAAACCTTCATTTTCAGGAGCAGGAGCCTACAGTCACCCTGTCAAGTCTCTCAGCCCTGCCCTGCCATCACCACAGTTGCTGATTGTTCTGGCTCTTCTGCCTGTCCCAGAACCAATATGCTTTATAAAATCTGCAGCAGCTGTTTTGCAATATGAACACAAAATTTTGGAGCTTGTGTGAACAGGATGGAATGTTTCTTTGATATAGAGGGGATAACATATCTTTGACTACTGTATGGGCTGGGTAGGATGCTCTTTTTTTCTCAGGGCAAGCATGGTAAGAAGGTGATTAGATACTTGCCCCCATTATTCTTTCATACTGCAGCCAGCTCTCAATCTGTTTATTGTATTGTGTGGCTAGGGGGCTCTACCAAACTTTTCCCTTCATCTGTGAATGCCAGTCCTCCAAAGAGCAAGTAAAAGACCCTCATAACATCCCATCCTATCACAGAATCACAGAATATTCTGACCCAGAAGGGACCCACAAGGATCATCAAGGCCAGCTCTTAAGTGAATGGCCCACGTGGGGATCAAACACCAACCGTGATGTTACTACCACTATGCTCTAATCGACTGAGCTAATCTCAGGGTTTCATAGCAACAAAGAGCCAGTCAGCAACATGAGACAAGTCTCCCACTTCCCTGAAGCCTCCCACTGCTGGTAAGGAGATGTAGGCTGAGATCATCTTGTTATCTGGGTCTGAATCCTGGCAACTCTTGTGCAATATTTTGGGCATCTGGCAAAAAGACATATGGACCACAGAGCTAGTTCTGGAAGGGCTTTGTAGGGCTAGCCCTGTTGTATAGGACTGCATGAAACCTGAAACCTGGAAAGCTTGTGATGAAGGTGGGCATGGGCTGTGGAGAAGCTCTTGCAGACCTTGCTGTGCCACTCCTGGGATCTGCCTCCACCCTGGCATGGCATGGAAACCAGAAGTAGAGAAGTGGAAAGTCAGGTACGGCTTTGTTTGAACTACACATTTCCAGTCATTCTGGAAAGCAATTCTCATACCTGGACTGTTGAGTGGCAGTTTACCATGTACAGTGTATAAACAGATGGAAATGAAATACAATATTCTAGGGGAGAAAGTTTCTAGAGGTGCTTGATATTCAGTCATCTTGTGGGCTCTGTGGGTGGAACTGCACAAGTGATACCAGAGCAGAGAGTTACACCTCTTCTCTTGGAGAAAAATGCCCCAGAAACTGCAAAGATTATCAGTTGGAGCAAGAATTGGAGTGAGATTAGACTTGGAATAAAGAAGGTTGGTTAGCCTCAAGGACACTTATGCCAAATGAAAGGCCAAATCTTAAAGTGGTGCAAATCACCATTTAGGTCATCTGGCCCAGAGTGATTTAGTGGAAGAGGGACTTGAAAAGCTGTTTTGCTAAAAGAGATGTGAGTGTGATAGTAGATAGGAAATTGAATCATGTGAGTCTACAGTGTGTTATGGTAAGAAAAAAAGTAGCTAATGAGATTCTTATCTATGGATGGAAAGGCATCAAACCACAGCTGAGGGAGGCACTGTTTCCTCTCAATGCCTGATGACATCCCAAACAAAACACACTGCTTTCAGTCCTGGAATGTATCACAGTAGAAAGGTATAGATAAATCCATGAGGATACAGGGAGAGGCACTGAGCTGTACTACTGTAGGACTGAAGAGGCTGATTGGTGAGGAAAATGACAAAAAAAAGGCAATATAGATAACAAAGAGTCTGAAAAAATGAGATTACGTATGCCCATGTGCTTGCCAGGTGTGAGTTCCACAAGGTAAGGGAATAGTTTAGGTGGTTATAACAGGTTATAAACAGAAGGAGTGGCATAAAATTATAAAACATAACTGACAATAATAGGAGGTCACTCCTCCCCAGGTTACCCCACATACAATTTTCTGGGAAAAAGGTGAGGGGAGTGCTTTTTGCATGGCATACCTGCTGGAGAAAATATCCTTGGCCCTGATCTCTTCCATTTTAATGGGCCCAAGTAGCTGCTGCAGTAAAGGTTTGGGTTTTCCTGCCACTTTTTACCTCTCTGTTATGATAAATATTGATAGCCTTGCCCAGGGCACTTCCCTTCTCCTTGCTCCATGTGGATCCTTAACGTGCAGGTTTGGGCTGTGCTGGGAAGGGTCTTGCTTCATCTGATCTCTCTCCCTCTATTGAGAAGCTGTAGTGATGGAAAAGGGTAGCAATGGAGGGGAGTGTGGGTAGGTGACTGCCATTAGCAGTCTGTAGGGAGAAAGTTGCCAGCAGTATGGAAATAATGGTGTGTTGTGCATGTGATCCTTTGCCCTTTTGGCTGATGAAGGAGCCTCAATCAGTCCTGCCCCTCTGGGTAGGGGATGGGAGTGCACACTGGGCCCTCTGTTAATAGCTGGGAAGAAATTCAAGCAGTCAGCACCACCTCCAACACAGGCAGCCCCTCAGTCAGTGGAATAAGGCATGAGTTTCTCAACTGTAATGAGCTTGTTTTTCCATGAGATTGCTGTAATAGGCTGTAATGAACAAAGAGCTGCAGGATACAGAGTGAGTGGGTGATAGGATGGCAGATGTAATTCCATGTTGATGTATGTAGAAGTAACGTGGGGAAAAACAATAAGTGGATGAGTACTATTAGCTATTACCACCCAGAAGGGAGATCTGGAGCCATCCTGGGGAGGAAAACTGTGCAGCATCAGTCACACTGGAGGTGGGGGGAGGGAACAGCCAGGAAAGGAACTGGCAGCAAAACAGAAAACATCATTATACTGCTGTATAAATCCATGGTACATATGTGTCTTGAATGCTGCCTGCAGTTGGTCCTCCAGAGAGGATGTAGTAAAATGAGAAAAAGTGTGGCAGTGCTGGCAGGAGTCCTGCAGGGTGACAGGGGGCTTTGGCTGGGAGTGAGAGGCAGGGACAGAGCTGGGAGCAGCCACAAGGTGAAATTTTGAAGATCCATTGGTCAAGAGGGACAAACATTGAGGCAACAGTTATGAAATGACTCCCTTATGAAAGGAAAGTCTCTTCACCTTAAAAAAGTGACAGCTGAGGGGGCTACACTGGAGATCAGTCAAGTCATGATGTGCACAAAGATGTGAATAAGGAATTACCATTCGCTATTTATCACAGCATGGGAGCTAGGGGACAAGGAACAAAGTTATTGTGAAAATGTTAAAAGGAAAAAGAAAAGAACAGCTTTTTTATCAATGCATGGCCAAACCTGGAACTGGTTACCACAGGACACAAGTCAGTGTCATGTTTACAAATGAGTTCAAAGGGCTTGGAAAAGTTATGAAAGTAGTTTCAAAAGTAAGGATGCTAAACTGGGATGCAGATGCATCCTCCAGCTCAAGAAGTTTCTTTGCTCTAGATTGCAAGAAATTGGGGGCATTTCCACCCTATTCCTCTCCTGTGTTTTGCCCTAAGATGCCACATTGGCTACTGCCACACACGATGCAGAAGAAGACAGCCTTAAAGTCCAAGCAGATATGGCAGAGGCTGTGTTAGGGGTCTAGCTGTGGCTAAATCAGTGCCAGCTCCACATCCTCCAGGAAGCAAAGCCACAATTAGCAATTAATGTACTGATTCTTGTGACTGACACTCTTTCAATACAGTCCTACTCCAGGGAAGAGTTAGTTGTTCAGGAGCATGTGAGATTAATTCCTAACAAAGTATTGTCCAAGCATTTCCTTTAGGGAAGCAGCCACAAGAAGATAGACCTTTGTTCTGCATCACTGACTGCTTTAGGTCATCCCTAGAGATGGATTTAAAGCAAAACCTCTTGAACCCTCTTGAACTTTAAGGAAACTCATTCCTGGATCTTCCATCTGGCTCAAAAGCTCTGCAAGGGACTGAGATTCAAACACCTCTGAACTGAGGGGAAGTCTGGAGCCAGATCCACAGCTGTAGCTCGAGGCCATCCTGAGCTTTTCATGTCAGCTTTCTTTGAGAGCACCGGCTCTGTTCTGCACGATGCAGATGGGCCACAGGCCATGTGGAAGATAGAGTGAGAGGAATTCCTCTCACACACCACTCACACAGAAAATTTACCTTCAGGTAAACTACTTTAAGAAGGCTTCATTATATTGGACAGCTGTTTACCCTGCTGAAAAGTGTGAGGAGTCCTTCTTTTCTGCTTTTCCAAGACTTTCATCTCCCCTCTCTTTCAGGAAGAGTAGATGTAATAAGATTTAAAGCTCTGCCATGTAATTGTCATGAAGTTTATATCCCATGATTCCTGTTTGTGAGCAGAAATAAATTAAGCACCTGGATAAGCCCTCTTTCTCTCCCCTCTCCTGAGCACCCAATATGATGAGAAAACTGCTGAGAAACAACCACAATTAACGATGGGGTCACTTTTAGTTCAGCACCATCGGCTGGTTAATTGGCTGATTCCATTACAGCTCCCCTTATCTGTGTGCCAACACAGCTCCTAACAAGCTGCTTGCTGGGTAATTAATCCCATCCAGGGTTTAGATCCTGAAGCTGGGTCTGCTTTAAGGGACTGTGCCATTACTAGCCCTCTGCTAGCAGGGCTGCTTCACCCAGAGCTCCTCCTTGCAGAGCCTGACTGTAGGTCCAAGTGGCAGAAGGGACATGCACAGACATTACATTCCCTGGAGAAAAGCCAGCTCTTGGTTTTGTGAAAAGAATCCAGAGCCTGTACTCAGTTTCCTGCTTTTGCTGGATGTTGCTTGACAGATCCAAAGTTAGGCAGTGCCTTGAGAAGTTAACTGGCCCTCCTGCAAATGCAGGTCATTTTATTAAACAAATCCATAAGAGGATATAAGCTCTGCTAAAAATATTGAAATAATAAGCTTCTAAAATAACCAGTGTCCTGATTGACAGAAAGAATGCAAGAGCAAGAGGAAAAGGAAAATAGAGACTGGAAAATGAAGATGAAGCTGCACACTGAAGTGGTGGGAAGGGCTGGACCTGAGTGTCCACGCACAGGGAGGAGCAGACAGGCACTAGCAGAGCCAGCAAACAAGCAGCTACCAGGGCGGTCTGTCACCTCTGTCACTGCTCTGCCTTCTGCCACAGACACACAAGTGGGCTTGTGGGTGTGAGGCATACCCTTGTTTGTACTGCTGAATTAACTAGGCAGAAGTGCTCATCTTACGTGCTCTGAGGCAGAAAAGTCCTTTCAGCCTCTCAGGTAAGCTGTAAGTGAGGGAGGATTCACCTTGGACTTCCCCAGTCTGTGTTGTGCCAACACATGTGCCAGACAGCCAACAGGAGTGATTTAAGGCAACTGGGGGGGTGAATGATTGTAAACATTCATTTGTGGAGCCTCTACTCTCTGTTTTCTCATGAAAATATTTCTAAAAAGGAGTGCATGAGGTGGTCACTTTGGAACAACATGCTTGGAAGCAGGGACATTGGAAATCCACATGGAGAAGGCATAATGCCAGGATTAGCAGGTATGCAGGCAATTGGATGCTTTGAGCTGTGGGTAAAGGAGAGAGGAACCTAATCTCAGTCACCTTTCGTTTGGGATGAGATTGATTACCTCCAGCTTTTTTCATGGCAAACTTTCCTGTATCATGTGCCTTCAGTCCTTGCTTTAACTTGCATCAGTCCAATGTTAAAGTAGTCCAGCAGCTGTTAACAGTTACCCAAGTGTTTTTTTACTTCTGGAAGCTGGAAAAGAAAGGAGATGGTCTCAGAGATAGGACTTGATGAGATGAATCTTGAGCTATTCCTTAGAGCCCATTTGCAGCTTACTCAGTGCAGGAGCACCATAACCTCAGGGACTTCTGTGTGAGTTCTCCCAGCTAAACTGGGTTTTGCTTCAGCCAACAGCCTGGTGGAGTGTGCTTCAGCCAACAGCCATCTTCAGAGTAGCAAGAAAAGATATCTAGCTCCTAGCCAAACAGGACAGGAAAGGGTCTGTTAGCTGGGCTACCTAGACCACCAGGAGACAGTGATGACCTGTGGAGACAACCTCTTAATTGTGAAGGTCTGTTGTAATGTACAGCCATGCACAACAATCCTCATTATTAGTCTTTTCTTAAATCAGATTTGGACATTGGTCTGCACCTATCAATTCAGGCAGGTGAAACAAACACAAAAGAGGCATGTGATAAAGGGAGATACTGGTGATGAGAAGGGATTGCTTTAAAGAGTGGTGCCCCTGGAGGAGCTGGGAAAGGCTTTGTAGGACTGTGCTGAGGAGGGGACATCAGCATGATAAAGACGGAATTTCTGAAAGGACACAAAGGGAGCTAGGGAACAGGAAGGGGAACTGAACAGGGCATGGGGTCAGCAGTTGAAGTCTTGAAGAAGGACAGATGGAGGGAAAGAGGGAAGATGGGACTTGTAAAGAAGCGGAGAAGGCAACTGTGTGGTTTGGGTGAACTAGAGGGTGGACAGAGATGAGATTACATGGCTGTAGTGAAAGAAAGATGTGGACATACATGTTCATTTTGCTCACAATCAGTAGCTGAGAAATCAGTACTCGAGAAATGAGTACTCATTAACAGCATAAGCAAGCCTTGATTAAGAACAACAGAATTATGAAGGAAAGAGGATGCCTTCAGACACTTGCAACCAAGAGAAGTAATGCCTACTGCTCTGTGTCCTTTTTTCCTGTGGGGCTGCTAGGGGTCATACAGCTGATCAGAGTTAGATGTGTTTTTCTCCATGATCACTAGTGTCAGAAAGGAAAGATGATTGGAATTTGACAGTAAATGCTCTGAGGGTGTAGGTTCTCATTTTGTTTCAAGTTCCTGACTAACAAGTGGGAATACTGGAATGTGATGGATGTTTGACAAGTCTGCTTTTGACTCAGAGAACTGCTCCTCTATTTTCCTGTCCTGCTGCAGTTTAGCTAACCAGCTCTCAGCACACCTGCTCCTCTTGGGAACAGGGACCTTTGGGCACCCACAGCTCTGTGATGCTGCCCAACCTCTTAGCATGGGGCTTCCAACCCTGCAGTAAGGAGGAGCTATTCCAGAAGAACGTTGCCAGGTTGCCATTACCTTCATTTTTGCTGACAAACAGTGCCTGCACATTTATTTTCACCAGCATTAGTGCATTAGGGGGACTTTTACATTTCTGACTGTACTACTATGCCACTTCACAGCCTCAGTTATGGCTGCATTGTGGATATTTCCATTTCCGACACTCTAGAGCTCAGAATTTGTCAGGGCTGAACACTTCTGAAGAAAATTATCTGAGGAAGACAAGAGGCACTCCAATATGTCAAAGAACAGACTGGGACTATTGATGTATTTGGTGCCATGTTTTCAAACTGCTGCCTTTTGGGAGCCACATCCATCTGTCTTTAGTTTTTTCTTCCTCCAGGAGTATGCACTAAGTACCATCTGATTTATTTATAAAGTATGAAACAACCACTGTTGAAGGGAAAATCTAATGCTGTTCAGGTCATTCTAACTTCAATGGATAAGATACCTGAAGCTTTGATATTATTACCGAGGATATCAGAACTGGTGAAGCTTTAAGGTCAGCATTTAGAAACTTGGGAAGATGTTCATCCAGAGTGGGAATAGGATTGATGCAGGAAAATCCTGAGAGCATCAAGAGAGAAGTTAGAAGTTTGATTATGATGATGATTCTTATTATTATTACCAGTCTGCCTTTACAAAGGTACCAGTGAGAAATGGTATTGGTTTTCCTGTGCAACTGCACTGCTCAAAAGTCTCTTGAATATCAAATGCAATTTGTTGGAATCTGTAGTCCTGACGTTCTGCTAGAAGAGAATATATTATATCCTATACAGGTTTTTTCTTTTTCTTCAGGAGCCCGGTGTTAGCCAATGCAATTTTCCTATGAGGAAAGAATTTCAAAGGGTCAGGTCCACATATTTCTGATACCATCTATGGAAATCAGCATTTCTGAGAGACCAGTGAGCAAATCTTTTTTTCTGTGTCTGTGAATGCATTGTGGCCTCTGTTTGGTTGTTAGGGGATTTCTTGTTTGTTTTCTAGTGAGCTTAGCTAACATGCAGTTTCTGTTGATCTGCTTATGCTGTGGAAGGTCTGAGTTCTGTGGTGTTGCCTGTACATTATAAATACCGTGCACACATTTTAACCAGATACTGGACAGCCTTGTCCAGAGTCCAAGAAGTCCCTGACTGTCTCAGATGGGATCATTTGCACTTTGTGGAGTGCAGGACATGTCTTGTCATCAGGAAGATGCATTAGACCTATTCTGCTTGCCTTTTTCCATAGGTTTGCTCTGTGCACCGCTTCTGAGACAGACTAAGCATGCTGTTTATGGATGTGATTTTTTGCTACCAAAACACTAATGCTATCTCTAGTGCTACTTAGATGTGCTGACACTAAAAAGTCTTGTATTAGAAAAAAGATATTTCTGTCTAATAAGGAAGGTTTTGTCAAATAAGGATGCTTTTTAACAGTTTTCATGCATGGAAGAGAAAGGGATGGAAGAGAGATGTGTTGCTTTAGCTACACTGATCTAGTTAAATCTTAGCACCATTTTTGTGTGTAGACAAGAGCTTAGGAAATGTGCAGGTCTTAGTCTGGGGGCAGGACTTTAAAGCACCCATTGAAGTCTAGTGTCAGTTTTCAAGGCTGAAGAATATTATTTTATTTAGGCTTCCAGACCAGCTTTGCTCCAGGAATGCACTTAGGTTGTTTTTAAAGCAAACATGAAATCAATAGCCTGGTGTTCTGCTCTGCTATTTCTTGCCAGAGCCTAAGGACCACACATGGGTTTTCCCTCCTCTTCGTCACACTGCCAGGCATGCTCTCGGATAACGGCAGGCAGTTCTTGGGGATGAATGCAGAGGGGTTCCAAATGGCCAAACACACACTGGACATCTGGGCAGGTTTTGCTGCAAAGTATTTTCCATCAGGCTTCCCTCCAGATATTGCCATGAAAGGACCAACTCACACCAACCACCCTGTCACAGATTTTATCCAGTCTCTGACTTAAGTGGGAGTTTTATCTGAGTAAATCTCAAATAGGAGCCTGTTAGCTTACCTCACCATTTACAATGTTCCTGGTGGAACCTGGGGCTGTGGTTTTCATTTTGACCCTGGCAAACACCAGCCCCAAGAGCAAAACAGCACTGTGCCCTCCAGAACACCACTCCAGTGGTGGGCCTCCGCTCACATTTCACTGGACACTTTTTTTGTGCAGGAGAATAACTTACTTTCCTCCATCCTGTGCAGGGAACAGGGGCTTCATCCAGGGTAACAGATTCTGAATGCTTGCCCATATAGGACCCACCTGCAGTTGGGTACCCATTCCTGACTCCAAACAGCCATCATCTTCATGAGCTAAATAACAGCCTCTGGGCCAGCTACTGACTTCTCTTGAGAGCTGAATGCTCCTTTGGTTTTTAGCAGCTCCCTCGGGCCAGGCTAGCTCCTCTCCTGCAGGGTTTGAAGCTGAACCGTATGGTACCAAGACAGTCCCCAGACAGAAATGAAAACACACATTAGCAAAGAGGAGAGAAACAGGCTAAAATTGGAAGTGACCATTTCGTGTTTGATGTTATTCAGAGGAGCCTGTTCTTCATTTAGGACATTAATAGTTGTAACAGAAGCTGTAATATTTCAACAACAGTGGTGATTAGGAGCAAAGAGGCAGCTAATCTCCATCTAAAAAGAGCTAACTAGCCCGTCCTTTAGCCCCCACCGCACTGTCACATTTAAATACCATGAATATTCACTGCTTGGCACCCAGCTGGCATCTGAGCTGTTTTGACACAAAAACCTTCAAACTCAAAGAGTTTTTAATCAGTCTGCAAGAGAGAGAAGAAGAAAGTGAGAGAAAGAAATAGGAACAGAGAAAATGAATCAATGAGTTCAACAGAGAGGGGGGCATCCGAATCCAGTTAACCCCTTCCTTTCCCTGCAGACATAAGTGCTGTCTCTGCAGCTCTGCCGCCCTCTCCCAGGCTGCAGAGGAATGGAGAAGGGGCACCCTATCTCCTCTGGGCAGCCCCATACCTCCTCAGTGCTCAGTCGTACCCTGGAGCCCCATATTCCTGGGTATCTCATCCTAGCTGAGTGCCCATTCTGCCTGGCTGTCCCATTTCCTTCGGCTACCCCATCCCACCTCAGCATCCCTTGCTTCAGGCACCCCATCCCATTCACCTTCCCATACTTAAAACACATCCCCTTCTGCTGCCTGTGCTTGTTTCCTGGCACAGGGCTTATTTACTCTCACCCTTGCCTGTGTTTGTGACTGGTTACCAATATTCTTGTGGTAGACAGCACCGTTTCACTCACAGTATGTGATGGACTTTAGAGCAGCCAGTCTGCCTGTAAAGAGTTTTCATCTCAGAAGAAGGTTTCTCAGTGTTAACAGCTGCCAGTATCCCTACTGGAATCTCAAAGTTGCCTACAAGCCCACACAAACCTCTTTGCATCAGCTTTTGCAGCAGGATTAACTATGCAGCTGCAAATGCTGCAAATCATGCCTTGTCCTGCAAGAAATAACCCCACAGTGCTCTGAAGGGTAAAGTTTTACCAGCACTGTGGATCTGGGCACTGACAGATCACCCAGCAGTCCCCATTTAACCTGGGTCAATCCCATACACACAAGTGCATTTCTGTCAAACTAGTCTAAGCACACAACACAGAGTTTATGCAACTTTATGCTGTTATGTCAGCTTTGGGCTACTTGTGGTAGACAGTTTATAGCTGATTTGGCATGACAGTAGGCTGGCGTAGGAACTGGCCTACTCCAACTCCTTGCCATGAAAAAACTGACTTGTCTAAATTTTCTAAATGTGTTTAACTTGGTGGAGTGCTAGATCCATGTTTCATGTCATATGGCTGTGGCATTTTTGATCAATACTGGGAACCACAGAGTCAGATTTATTTTATAATCAAAATGCAGCCTAAGCCTAGAAACTTTGTGGCCCAGACTGCAGACCTCAACCACATGTGGGGAATCTGTACTTGCACCTCAGCTGGCAGCATGTTCAGAGCACAGTGGGGACTTTTCCAACCTACTGTGTCTTCAGGGAGTCTATTGTGGGCTTAAACTACACAGAGGTTGTTGTCTCATCTGCCTTCAGGGTCTTTAAAACTGAGATGCACCTCAAAAGCCAATGTCCCAGTTCCTTTAAGGAAAACCTCTGGAAAAGTGAAGTAGAGAAGCCTGGGACTAATTTAGGCAGATTGTTATGGTCTCTGCAAAGGATACCAGTATCCAGGAAGGTGGTGTTGTGCAGACCTTCCAGGGCAGGCCTGTGCTGAGGGAAGGTGTTGCAGTTGGAAACAAGAAGACAGTGGCTAGAAGTCCAAGGCCAACAAGGAAAATAAGCGAGTAGCACTGGAAGAGCAAAGTGGATAGTTGCATCCCACTGGCAGTGGAGCAGAAGATGTATTGGGAGAACAAAAGAGAGCAGGGTTAGTGAGGAGCCTGAAGGCCCTGCTACGTGATGTGGTGAAAAGGGTGCCACAGTGAAGGGACTGGGAAGCAATGCGGTGGCAATGCTGTGTGAGTCAGATCTGCACTACACTGATCTGTCAGGACTGGAGGTGGAGCATTATGAATGTCAGGGAAGGACAGCAAGGAGAAATTAATGGAACCAAGATGGGAGATGAGAGTTTGGGAGCAGGTTTTTCCTGTGTGGGTTCTCCAAATCTAAAGCTAGTGTAAGATTCATTAGGAGTTACTGAAGCTGTGGTGAGTTTTACTGAATACAGTCTGGGACTCCTTTGGGAAGAAGAAGTAGAAAGATTTGGGTTCCACATTTCCTTAGTGCTCTCAAGATCCTCTGATGCTCTCCAGATCCAGAGATCTCACCCAGGACTTTAAAATTTACAAGCATGCACACAATAGCCAAATGTGCTTTGTAATCTCTTCCCAGGCAGCAGACAAAGTGCGTTTTGCATAGATTGGTACTTACTCTATTCAAGTTGATAATTATTTTGAATGGAATACTCCCCATGAAGCATGCCTGGAACAGCATCAAACCCTATGGGCTGTGGGAGGCACATCCATCAGCTGCACTCTGGGGTGCATTCTGGAAAAGCTCACAGCTGGATAGGAGGATCCATTTTCCTATATACTTAAATGAGAAAATAGCATGAGCTTTTCTTCAGTCTCTTCTTGCCAACATCTGGCCACAACTTAAAATGAATTTGAACAGTTGCTATGAACTATATCTGGGCATGCTTCCTTTGCCTATGGAAAAATGTGGGAATCTAATCATCTAGTATAAAAAGAAGGTGTTCCAGCTAATATGTACCTCAAAGACCCTGAGGACATGGATTTGGAATGGTTTTGAGGAGATGGATCAAAACTATTTTACTTGACATTCACCTACAGTTTTCTGTTGCCCAACTCCCATCGTATTTGCATACAGCCAACATGTTCTGTATTAGGAAAGGAAAATCCTGGCTGAGCCAGAAAAATCCAGGCAGCAGAGGTCTTGAACTGGCAGCTCTCACCCACCTGAGTCCACTCTCTCCCCAGCCTGTCCCAAGGGGAGCATGGTGCTGCTGTGGTGGTGCTTTGAGGGTGGGGGGCTCAGATAAGACATAAAACAGAAGCTGTGGCCATCTGTGGCCATTAAAATTCCATGACACCTTTTGGTACCAAAGCAGTTGGTGCTAAAAGTACCCACTTGCAATACAAGGCAGACAAGTCTTGTGCAGCCTGGTGAGAGGGTGCCTCATGAGGTTTGATGGGTGTTTTTCCACCTGCAGTGGAGAATGAGGCAGACCACTGCCCAAAAGTCACTAATCGCAGAGCTGGGAGCAGAGTTGATGCATTCTGTGACCAGAAAACCAGCTGAAAAGGAAAGAGCTATGTATGGATTGTACAGCATGCTAATAAGAGAGCTCTGTTGTTCCTGCAACTGGATTTACACACAGTGCTGCTGCATGGTGGCACATAAATGGACAAATCTATCTGCAGGAGGTAGAACCGTAGAATAATTTGGTTTGGAAGGGACCTTTAAAGGCCATAGAGTCCAAATCTCCCCCAAAATGTTTTAAGTTTTTGGGATCCTGGGGATCCTTGCAGTGAGCCACACAGTGAGACATAGCCTAACACTCCAAGGTTATTATGTGAGATAAGAAGGCTCTCAAGCTCTTGTTGTAGGTTGAATCACATCTCTGCAACCATTAGAAAACTAAACTTGGGGTGAAAGTAAAGGCCCTACAGAAAATGAAGTCTAATCCATGACATAGAGGGGTAGAAAGCAGGGGTGATGGTGGGGACCTTTACTGACTGACAGCTTACAGATCCCATGCTCAGCCCTTGCTCTCATCCCTGAGTCTCCCTGCTGTGCAGTGACCCAGGGCAGGAACCAATACAGCTGAAAAATAAACATTTTTTTTCCTAGAGTTGTTTTTTATCTGGATGAGTTTTCTGGTCTCATTCACCATGTGCTACACAGACAGCATGCTGGCATAGCTGGTGGTGCAGAGTATGGGCAAGGAAGCAACGGGGAGTGGAAGTGGAGCAGGATTGCTTAAACTGATGTAAGTAGCCCTGATTCCAAAAACACAACCACAGCCTGCCCGGAGTGCTCTCCTGGGTGCCAGGGCTGACTTGCAGTTTGCACAGAAGGAGCAAGAGGAAAAAATTCCTCTCTCAAAAACCCTTCAGAAATGCTCGAGTAATCAGTGCAAATCATCCCAAAATGCTGTTACTAGGACTTTGCAGTTGATGCATAAGGATGCTGGAACCTTATGAAACTTACTGGTGTGGCATCCTGGTACTGAAAAACAACAGTACTTTATGTCTTGTTTCCTTTCTGTCTATATTAACTCTCTTGCAAAATCCTTTCTTCTGTGTCCTTCTCTGGGAGGAAAAAAAATCTGGTATTTCCCTTTGCTCCTTCCTTGGCACATCCTGTGTGCCTGGGCGCTTGCTCAACATTCCTGGTATTGCCCTCTGTTAGGAAGGTGTTGTGTTTACACTCCAAGGGAAGAGCTGCTTGGTCTGGCATCGTGGGTGGAATCCCCATGGCACCACCCCACCCGAGCCGCTGCCCAAGGAGGAAGCACAGGGCTGTGAGCCCTTTCTGGCTGCTGTATTTCACCTCTCTGTGCTGCTGCTTCCCAGGCAGCATGTGATCCTCTGCGGTATGCCCTGGCTTCTATAGGGAATGGGCTAATGCTATAAAATGGTCTTTTTATGGAACCTCTTGGCAACGCAGAAAACTTTCCCATTGCCAGGGTGTTCTTTTTATTCAACAATTTGTTCCCAGAAAGCAGCCCATTTAAACAGATTTTCTCTATTAAGGGGCTTCAGCTGCATTTGGGGGTTTTTGAGCTTATTCAGCGTGCTGTAAACTGCAAAATAGTGTCCTACAATAGATTTGTCTGAGGGAACTGAAGTGTGTACTCCTGTGATTCTGCCTACTGTGGGAGCTCCTCAAAAGCCAGATGTCACATCCAAAGAGTAATCTTTGTGTAATGTGTTTACAAACACATGGCCACACATACTCAACATTTTCAGCAGCCACCAAACTGAAATTCAAATCCTGCAATTTTGCTTCTCGACCCACCTGCCCTACACACAGCCAAAGCAAGAAAAAAAAGTTTCCAGAACTTGGACGGAATCATTGCTTTTATTTAGATGAGGAGAACACACATTGCTGTCTGCAGAGGGCTGAGTTTGACTTCCCAGCTGGGGCCTCTCATCTGTAAATTCTTGCAGACAGAAAAACACCAACTGCTAGCAAGATAATCCAATTTCCCTTCTCTCGCACTCAGAGGAAGACTGCCTACTCCCCCACGCCATGTGGGTTTCAGTCTGGCAGAACTTCTCCCAACCACTATACCCCGGGCAAGATCCATATCAAAGCTTCAGCCCCCCAGGGATCATTAGAAGGCATTTATTTCTGCATATTCCAGTGAGGGATGCAGAGCTAGGGGTGGAGGAGGCAGATAACTTTATTCACAATGCAAATAGGCTGCCCTTACTTTCAACCTTTACTTCAAACCTGGAGATATTAAAAAACACTTGAGCCCTTCTAAAATAATAAATACACTAATTCTGCTGGATGTTATATTGTTGGTGCCTCCAGAAAAGTGCCCTGGCACCGTTTGACAGGAAAAGTCAGTGAAATCTGTTAACTCTGCTCTTGGCCTCACTCCCCAAATTGCTGTTAAAAGTTCAGTCGAGTGGGCTGAACCCATATTAGAGCACTTGGCTAATTTAAGAAAGATCGTTAGTAGGTAGTTTTGCACAACAGGACTAAGATGCTCCAAGGACTGAGGGAAAGTCAACCCAATTCTCTCTGCAAATTTGAAGCACTAGTCTGTGATTTACTAATAGGGAGCAGTGAGTTATTAAGCTCATCACAACACAGCATCCTGCTCCTCTAGTCCAGAGGGAGCCAGCTATTTAATAAATCAGAACCCAGTGCTAAGCTACAGGGATAAAAGGATCTACATTAATATGAAAATATTAATATCTGGAAGAGCAAATTATAATCTAAATGGGTTAGAATGAGATAGCACCATTGTTTAGAAGAAACAGCTTGCTCTAATCTCGTTAGAGTAATCATACTAGCAGTGGAAGATATCTTCAGACCCTTGAAAGCCCTTTGGAGGCTTGGTAAATGTGGCGATCATGCTGGGTGGGTTCAAAAAGCTGCCCAAGGCTGCTTTTCAGTGCCGGCTGGATGATCTGTCTGAAGGAAGCAGAATGTTCAGCTGAAGGGGATGATATGGCTTTTCCTTCTGAAAGATGTGCAGCAGAAGTTCTGCAGCCCTTGCAAAGGTGAGCATTGCCCAGAGAC
Organism: Erpornis zantholeuca; assembly: GCA_013400515.1. Lineage (NCBI taxonomy): Eukaryota > Metazoa > Chordata > Aves > Passeriformes > Timaliidae > Erpornis > Erpornis zantholeuca. Next base: position 29,838 of record VZTN01029786.1, on the reverse strand, counting down.
ACTTGTGACTAGGGAGGTTTCTCTGCTCCACTCCCCAAAACTTTATCTGGAGCCACAGGGGAGGTAGGTGGAAATCTGTAAGATGAGGCTATGTTCTTCCTCCCTCACTTGTGTAAACTGAAGGGAACTTGTCATAGCAGTGCCTGCTATGAAAGGGCAGAAAAAGATGGGGTCAAATTCAGGGGCTGTTTCCCCCCAGGCCATGGCCCCAGGGCATCCCCTTCAGCATCACCTTCTCCACAGCTGCCTCAGGCGCTGTCTGATGTGGAGTGTCCAACCCTCACTGCTCACACACTGCTTCCCTCCAGGCCTGCCATTTTTTCCTCATGTGTATTAAGTTGAGCATACCTGCCCTGGCAGAGACTGTGATGCAGCCTGGGCACTTACAGGCAGCCCCCTGAATACATGGTGATGGCTAGCAACCTGTCTGCCTCATTGGTCATGTCCAAATGATAAAGGTTCCTCCTCTGCCAGCAGGGCAGCTGCTTTCCTGGGTTTCTCTCTGCCACCTTCAGAGACATTCTCAGGCTGCCTCTTCACTGAGCCCCCAAGACAACCTCATCATTCTGCTTGCAGGAGCCTCAAACATGGTCCCAAGCCTGGGGCTCACAGCTATCTCCAATTGTCTTTCATCTCTTTTTGCACAGGATCTGCAGTGGATGGTCAGCATCCCCGCTCCCAGGTCTCTTGCAGACTGTTTTCTTTCAGCGTCATTGAATCTTCCAGGTCTGTGTCCAACTGAATGGCTTCTGAGAGGGTTTTGTATAAAACACACATCTAAACAGGCGAGAAGCCTTCAGCATTTACCCATTGAAGCATGGTGTGGTTTATCTTGGGGCTTTTCACCAACTGCATGTCCTGCAGGTCAGCCCTCAGCTTGCCAGCATCAGCATGGTGACCTGTGCAACAGCATCAAGTTTAGCTCACAAGAATTGTTCTCAGACATCATCATGGGGATAGTTGACCTTGGCAGTACTGTCACATGGTGATAAATCAAGAGCCCTGTTCAGAGACATAAATTTTTTCAGCCTTTTTGTTTTAAATCCAGTCAAAATGTCAAATGGCCCAGATTTAATTAGCAGAGAAAATTCTGCAAAGAAAATGTAACATCCATTACTGATGAGAAGGGTGAAGCCAAAGTGAGACTGAGTTGCTAACAGCTGTTATTTTCTTCTGACACCTGTGGCACCTCCAGCCTTAGTCACTGAAGTAAATTTTCCAGCACATCCTTCAGGGAAGTGCCCAGTCAGGCTAGCAGCCTAGCTCATGCTTGCTTCATTATAGACCCCTGCCAACAGACAAACTACGGCCCAGGTGCCCAGCCAAGGCTGGCAAGTAGAGCTTAATCCACTCAAGATATGAAGGACCTTTCATAACACATGGTTTTGATTTTCACAAATATTGAGACTATTCTTTGCATTAATGATAAAGTGGATTAAACACGCCCTGTTTTTCTAGATAGTGCCCCTCTGGAGTTTCATTGGGACCAAAATGGATCTGGCATTTAAACTAAAGAAATCCCTGTTTAGCGTGTGGGAGTCTCTGGAGAGGCCTCAGATCTGCATTGCAGCTGTGAAATACAGCATCTCCTCTGTTGCTTATCAGAGATCTATGTTTCTCCTGGGAAAATTTTGCCCAAAGGATTCAGCCCTTGCCAAATTTTCTACTGGAATTTGTTTGTTTATTTTAAATTTCTTTTTAAACATCTGAAACCAACAAACGTAAAAAATGCTCTAAATCTATCAACTTGAGTTAATCTCTTAAAATAAAATAATAAAAAAAATGAATTCCTCCAGGCTGCCAACTTCTATTTCTAAGACTTAGTCTAAAATAGATTTAAATGGCTGAAATTCTAAACCCAGTAAACATGAAGTTTAATTGGAAAGAATCACAGTTTTTCTTTTCTTCTGTGCTACTACACCTGCTCTTGGCATCTGATGCTCCTGAATTTTAAAATGGTTCATATCAAACAGCATGTGTGTGTACAGTGCTGCTCTTTTGACCTCTGTGCCTGCTTTGCAGCCACAAGGAAATACATCTACCCAAGGAACAAGTCACTCAGGGAGAGCTCTGCCTCATCTCCTCCCTACTCAGTCCTCCTGAAGAGCTTTCCCCTTTTCAATGCTCTCTTCCTTCTTCGTGTCTATACTCATTTGTCATGCAAAAAATAGCAGGGCAGGAATGGAGCCAGATATTTTAGGTCCAGTACAACATCTAACGTTTTCCATGGTTTCTACTATGCTGAAAGGCAGAATTTTGCCATGATGCTGTATGGACTCTGGAGATGATGTTTGGCTGTTAATGCAGCTACATCTCCCACAGCTTCAGGCATGTTCCAAGCAACTGGGTGGGCTGGGATCTATAAGTAGTGTGTACTAATCCATCCTTCAGTTTAGCGGGAGGGATGGTAGAAAACACAAAACTACAATCTATTCAGAGAATTTATTAATATTAGATCCTCACCTCACAAACATCTGTTTGTTGGAAATACCATTTTGATAAACAATTTTCTCAGCCTCAGTATTGAAGCAGTACAGATGTTACAGGTGAGGATGATAATATGGTCCTTTTTGGTCCTAGTGCAGGGTGGTTCTCCCCAGTACAGAGGTGTAGGACCACAGTTCTTTTCTCACAGCTGCACCATACATAGACATCTGCAACACATGAACCACCTGGACATCAGCAATCAAGCTCCCAAAGTGAAACTTCAAGGAAAGGTACTCCCCAAAGACCCACAGTCCTCTGGGTAAGACTCATTTTGAACTCTAGGGATGGAGATCAGCATTAAATATGTTTGTCCTGGAAATAGCTTCAACTGCATATTTTGAATGAAATCTCTTTGCTCTGGAGAGAGCTAATGGTCAACTATCTGTAGGTATTTCTCCCATGTCATCATCTGGGATCCTGCTGACTGGTAATGTTTCCTTAGGTTTTCTTTTTTTCAAATCCTGTACTGCTAGTGTAACTCTGAAGTTTCCTGTAGCTTGTTAAGTGCTGTTCTCTTATGTTAAGATAGACATAACAAAGCTTGCTCTCCAAAGACACCCAGACCATCCTAGGCCCAGGAACTGTAAACCATCATCTTGGGGAGCGGGGGAAAAACCTTGGGGAAATTCCATCATTGGTTGGGTTCTGGTTGGTGAATTTATGCTGATATAAAAGTGTGAAGCACTCGTGACCTGTTGTCCATTTTGGGATCCACTGAGGCAGGACCCTCTGGAACCCAAAGTGTACATCTGAAGGCCTTTCAAATAAATACCTCCTTTATTCCTTTATTCCTTTCTAGTCTCTGTTTGTAGGTAGCCATTTAAGGCATCAGTAACATACAGAGCTGTCTGATGTAATGTACGGCCAATAATGGAGAATCCTGAGTTTCTGCCTGTTTCTGGTGGCTATGCAGGGAATATGGTATTCACTGAGGAGGACAGCGTGGGAGAGTAACCCTCTTATAAAAAAGGGATTCTGATGGTTGTATCTGTATCCAAGCTGTTGCAGTGTATACAGTGACTTGTATTTTAAGAGCCTTGCTACCCTGTCTCACTATCCTGGAAAAGACTTTGGAATATTAAAAAGAGAACAGTCAATCCCACTATCAGCAAATAATCCTCTAGGAGATAAATACGGTAAAAGAGTCATACTTGTCTTAGCCAATATTGATATAATCTGAATTTCATAGGTTATTGCATTTGAAGAACTGTTTTGGAACTATTCAGAGAACATACATGTGTCGGGGTAAATGAGTAGAATATGATTTACCTTTAAAAGGTGAGGCTGTGTACCAGTACATATCTCTAAAAGTATATATTTTATCATTATGACTAGCTGGTTGAATGTCTTACTATGATACAGCATTGAAGGCATTGCTAAATTTTGAAGGCAATGCTAAATTCAGATCTTGGCTTCAGCTGAAAGGCTCAGGATGCTGTGACTTACTGTTTGGGACACTTGCTGAAGAGGAAAGCAAGGTTCAGGGTTGGATCCAGATCCAGAGCCCCAGATTCCCTATTTTCCTGCTGCCAGGAGCACTAGTTTTGCCCTACTTGTTTGACTGGGAATGCATGGGACCGGCTTGGTTTTCTTCCAGACCGGTTTTACTTTGCCTCGTTACAATCTTCACCATGTACTGTCCTTTCCCCTGCCTTATCTCATCGTCTCCTTCAAGGGCAATGCTGGAAGAGGGGTGCTTTTGCTGGGAGCTGTTCTGAGCTGAAAGGACAGGCAAAAGTGACCCTTAATCCTGCTTGGTGTTTCAAACAGCTTCCGCCTGCGGGGAGGGGATGTGTTGAGAATGTGTGAGAGAAAACACTGAAAAGAGAAAAAGGCACAAAAAGGGAGGAGAAAAAAGTACAGCAAGGAAGCTAGAGACAAACTTCAAGTTGTGGATTATTTCTCACCCAGGCTCTAATTAGGAAGCCTCTTATGGGACTGTGAAGCTGTCAGGCTGCCAAATGTCAGCGTGTTTATCGGAGATCAGGCGAGTCTCCTGTCTGCAGCAGTGAGTTTGGTGCCATGATCCTCCTGGGTCCTTCCAGCGTGTGTGACTCACTCGGCACTGGCACCTCCGGGGGCTGCGAGGAGCAGTGGAGGGCTTCTTCTTCTCCCTTGAAAACCTCAAAATAAGCCCTTTCCTGGGATTTGGCCTCTTCATGCTGGTTCTGCATGGAGAGGGTTAACCATACAGTGCAGAGCAGCTTCATCGTATGTGACTCAGATTCCCAGGGAAATCCCCAGCTTATCTGATGGAGCCTGTTAGTCTGCTAATTGAATAAGCTCCTATTAAAAGTGCAATGTTTTTTAATGAGTGCTAACAACGGACCAGATTCTGATCTGATCTTTTCGCTTGGGATGGTTTTGCTGCTGGTTGGGCCCAGCCCCTGACTGCAGCCGGGCAGCCGCCCCCAGCCCCACCGGGCTCAGCAGAGCCAACACACCGGCTCCGGGGCTTTTGGGGTGCGGGTGAGCTTACCGGCCTCGAACTTCACATTTAATCAGCCGGCAGTGTAGCAGGCAGGAAGCTTTTATTGGGGATCTTTAGGAAAAGGCAGGATGCTGCAGTGCAGCCAGCAGAGGAAGACATTTGTTGGGAGGCTACCAAAGATTTCATGTAACATAATTGCTGCGAATATTTCTTACGTGATTCGAGCCGTGCTCTGAGTAATTAACTTCCCCAGTGTTGAAATCAGGTTGATTTGTTGATCCTGCATATAAGATGTTGTCTGTGTCTGCCTAGGAAAAATGTTGTGTATGGCTCTGCCTATGCACATTCAAACCCTAATTTTAATTAGAATTATGTGTAAAATACCTGTATCTCCTTTTTCTTGTCAGGAATTGACTTTGAGAAGGTATATGCCTAACAGGAAAATCTAAAAAAATGTGGTTAGCATTTAAAGATAACTTAGTTGGGTTCCGGGGTACTTCCAAAGGAGACTCTAACACCTCTGACTTCAACTAGGCTCAGGGTGGGGTTGCACTCTCTTGCATGACCCCTGTGACCACATTTGCCGTCCTTTTCTTACCTGAAACTCCCAGTAGGTTACCCAAGCCTATGTGACATCAGAACCATGTAAAGGTTTCTAATGAGAAGACTTTTTTTTGTTTCTTTTTGCAAGCCAGGAATGAGATTCTGACCACCTTTGCTCCCACACATCTCCACACCTACTCAGTTCCTTTGTGTCCTTTTTGCTTTTCTCCTAGGAAAGTTTCTATTAAAAAGCAGGAGCTTCTTTTAGGAGGTCCCACACATCCACACTGACACTGAGCTGCTGCTTTAAAAGTTTCATAGCAACCCGTAAGTGCTGGCTTTTTTCCACACAATAACAACAACGAAGTGTCAAAAATCTCAAGCTCCTGTTATCAGAGGCAGAGTCTAAACCCCATTTCTCAGCCTGTTTTCTATTCCCCACTCCCGAGTTGTCAGATGCTGTGACATGGCTCCATCACACCACGACTAGCAGTCCCAACAAACAGAAAATGATTTCCAACTGGCAAACACGCTGTTTACTTTCCAGAAAAATTGCACTTTCCCATCTGACAGCTGATCAAGGGATCTCCTGCTGCTGTCAGCATGAAGAAGTGTTTAAACACAGGGATGGAAGTTTAAACATTTTCTCATTATCACAGAATAAAAAAAATTAAAAAATAATAAAAAATAAAGGCATTGAGTCTCTCCGACCACCTGCTGTGCCAGTAATGAAGCGATATCACATGACCAGCCGGCAAGGACTTTTATCTCTGCCCCAATATCATTACTGAAGTGACACCTGTCACATGACCCGCATCAGAGCTTTCATCTGGGCTCCCCAAATGCAGTCCTAGCTTGTGAGGGGGATTTTCCTGGCACTTCCCTCCCCCACACACACTTTAAAGAGCATTGCCCACTTGCACCATTACAGACAGGGGTCTTTTCTTGGGCATATATAATTTGGCCAACAAACTTTCTCTAGGCTGAAACAAAACAGAATCCTGGGAAAGAAGTTATTTCATTTACTTCAAGATGTTTTTAAAGCAAATATTTAAGTCTGATGTTAAATTCTCTTTACATAAAGGAGGATGTTAAAGGATTTCTCAAAAACTTCAGATTTGTTTTTGGGGTTTTTTTATTAGGTGTTGAGAAGAAACAGTTTGATGATCCTTAAGCACAATGATCTCTACTTACATGCACTTTATAAGCTCTCACCTGCTTTACCAAAGCATCTTACCCCTGCCAAAAGAAAGTATTTTCTGGGCAAAAAAAAAGGAAAGGTCAGTCCTGCACCTCTCTGCCAATGTCTGGGACTTTTTGTGAGGTGTTCAACCGCAAACACATGCATTGCATATAGGTAAAATTTTATAAAATGAAGGCCTTGTTGCCTTTGTAAAATCATGGCTTAGGCCTGTTACTTTGGCTAGAGAAGGACCATGGGAAAGAGGCACAGCTGAATTACAGTTAGAAAACCATGCTGCAGGATTATCGTGTTCACCTAGGGGTGTGTGTTGATTGGCTAAATCAAGTCTGTTGTGCTTTAAAACTATGTAAACATAAAGAAACTATAAAAGAGACTGATCACTTGAAATAAAGGGCTTTTGCCTGGAGTTGTTGGTGGGGTTCATGTGTGTCGTGTCTGTCTCAACAGCGACACATGTGGATTTGAGATGGGCCCACATAAATGTCAGCAGTACTGAGCACTTACTTGCCAGAACCCATTCAGTTATTATCCTAAAACATTAGACATTCAAATGTGACAGGGGATGATCACTCACAAGAATTAGATGTGAGCAGGTTGGAGATAAGAGATTATGAACTTTATGGGTTTTTCCACCTCCTCCTTTCCTGCTCCACACTAATCCATGAATGAAGTCAGGTACTTTTCTCCCTGTATAATCTGATTCAGCTCACAAAACAAAGAAAAACTAACTCAGCAAAAGAATTCATAGTTTTCCATCTGTTTAGGGAATTAAATCAGTTATTCAAGGGCTTACAAAGGTGCCATGGGAAAAAGAGAAAGACTGTAAAGCTTGAAGCAGGGAGGGAAATGGGGGAAGCAGAACTGCCTTTTTGGGTGGCACTAACTTGGTACATGAATTCAGATGTGCTTCTTGTTACCTACTCTTTCTGACTCATTACAACACTACAACCATTTTCCTCAAAAGCTGTTACCCCTGATATTGTGCAGGCCAGGGGATGGAAAATCTACTGAGATCAGTACTCCTGATGTAAATCGTATTCCCATTAGTTGAGGAGAGGAGTGGTTCAGAGTTAGTTTCTCTCTGATCTGGCATGTTTTAGGCATTGGGCCTACAATGTTGAGTTAATGAACAGAAGACTGCTGGGTTGCAGCATATCCAGAGTCTTCCTGGCTTTCTGCCACTCTAGATACAGAATTAAAAGGTATCATTTGACTCTTTGGCAATTTAGCATATGGCTAAATTTAGCAATGGCATGGCCATTATGGGGTAGCAGTTATGTAAAACAGCAAAGCCATTCTGTCCCACTGCTCCAGGGCAGAAGAAATTTACAATTGATGCTCTGGATAGACCATGAGGAAAAGTGACTCAGTTCTCATCATTAGATTCCTCACTGTCCATGCATAACAAATCCTTTCATTTAATGTATCTTGAGCATTTAGTTACTCTCAACTAGGAGCAGACATTCAGCCACAACCATCCCACTGCAGGCAGTGGAGATCCTGCTTCTTCACTGCTCTTAGTCCAGACATCTCCAAGAATGCAAAGGAATGCAGAACACCCCTATCCCAACTTGGGCATCATTTACAGCTGCTCTGTTCACTATTGCAAAGGGAGGTCAGGTCACTGAGAGTGGCTGATGTTTGGGAGATCTGGGTCCATGCAGTCTGGAGGTAGAAAGACTTGGGACATAGCTCATCTTTTCATAAAGGCAGAGAATTTTAAGGAACAGAACATAAGGAATATCTTGTCCTTTTGACTGAGCAGTGCCTGCAGATAGCCTATGTCCCCTTTTAGATGTAGCTAATCTATACATTCTGAAATTATGTCTGTAGCAAGGCCAAAGGGGACCATAAACAGTTGTGCGGCTTCCTGCCCAGACCTGCAATGTGAGTTTGGTAAACAATGGACTGGAGTGGGGCTGGAGATGCAGCTGTCTTACACTAAAAGCTCACCTTTCAGCAGTTTCTGTGGCTGCCACCCATAGCTCCTTGACTGGTTTTGTTCCAGTGCCTCTGCTCTGCATAAGTCTTGCTCAGAGAAGTTCTCCAAGTCATGCCAGTGACACTACTCAGATGAACAGAAATATTCAAGAAGGTTTGTATATCTTCACCTCAATGATTTATCTTTGTCTTCCTTTTCTTCCCAGGTGTGCTGTGAGGTTACACCAAGGCTACTAGTTTCTATGTCCCAGAGCTAAGAAAAAGTATCCGAGATAACTGAAACCAAGCAGACTAGTACTTGAACACAGTAAATTACTTGCTTTCCCAATTCTTCTATGAGAAATTTCACATTAACTGCACTTGGGAAAGAGGTCTCTGATTTCCCCATGTATCCCCATCAGCACTCACCTCAGATTAGCTTTTCTTCTCATAGTCTGTCAGAAGCCTTGAGATCAAGGAGATTAAAACACTGTGGAAACTCATTAATGAGCCAGGACTCTCTGCAACAGCTGGACCAGAAATGGACTGCATTTGGCTGCATCTTAATTCTCTACCATCTCCCCTCTGCTCATCAACACCTGCACACATTTGGGATGCTGTATAAGACCCCTGAATTCAGCTCTAAGCAGCCAGTCTGCAATGCACATGTCTAATGCTCTGCTGGTGTGGAACCAGTATGCTGGTAATCCTGTTAGTAATGGCAGAAGCTCCCTCTAGGAAATTATAACAAATAGTCTTAAACAATTCCTCTTGTTGACAACTCTATCCAAGAAACCGTCTTCCCTGGAGACTTCACTCAACTTTTGACTAATCCCCTCCTTCCCTCAGGAGCTCTTTTGTTGAAGGAGATTGTAGGCATACCCCAGGAATGACAGGTCTCTGTAAGCCTTGGATGAGCCTCTACATTCTTTCAATTGTCAGTCCCCATCTGTCCTGTTTGTACATCGATCTTCTGGTCCAGGGAGCTCTCTATTCAATGACACATGGCTGAGTATATTCTGCAAGTCCAGTACCCAGACTGTGCTGTTACATCTTCGTTGCCAAGTCAATCCTTCTGACATTGCTTTCTGAAAAACAAAAGGCAGGACATCTGCACAACTTCATTCTCTTCTACTGAAAGGTGATTTTTAAAAACACACACCCCACTACTCAAACTGTGTCTTTGTTTTATAATCTCAAAGATTTTTCTTTAGTTTGTCAATATAAGGAGTTATTTCAAAGGTCCTTGGTATAAGGGAGGGTACAATCTGCCCCTGTCGCAGGGGAATTCTATTAGGGTAAAAATCCATGCCCTAAGTACTGAATCAAAAAGAAAAATAAATCCAAATTACAAATATTCTGCAGGGCTAGTGCCTTCAGTCACTCTGCTTGTTAAAAGTTTGTTTAAAACAGGCTCTTCTCTTCCTGTAGATTCAACCACACTTAGCTAGTACAGTATCACATACATGTAGGAGGCACACCATTAGTTATCTGAATATTTATTTTGAGAGGCAGAATGAGAACAGTAGCAGATTCCAATGATCCATATGTTCCTCCTCAGCAGGTAGAGGGAAAGTGGTGGGTGGAATAGGGTAGAAAATGGGTGGAGTGTTGGCATGAAGCATATATCACCCTGGGATAGACGACTGACAGTATCTCATCTTTTCCTGAAACCAGAAAGAGAACAAGGAGGAGTCTGTGATAATGTTTTGTCCCTTGCTGTGTTGCTCAGGGCCTATGGCTTCAAGATGGAGCCTGGTATGTTTAGTTTTTTGGTTTTGTCTATTTTTGTAACTTAACTCAGGTTGGCAAATGAAGGAAAGCTGGCCAGTTTCAGTATGTTCCCAGGAAATTCCATTCTCTCATGTGCCAGCATGAGGCTGTTGTGCTTTAGATGCCTATCTACCTCTCATTAGAATTGAAAAAGCATACAGAACCCCCTGCTTTCCATTGGTAGCCTATTAAAATGATAAAAAAATTACTGTTTCATTTATAACCTTGCTTGCATGTCTGAATCCAGATGCCTTTCTAAAAAAGAGAATTAAGAATATAAACACCATCACATATAGAATGGTTTCCTGTAATGAATTTCAGAAGAAAACTTGAGTTGACATTTAAACTTGTTTAGTATGCTTTGTAAGCAGCTAAAAAAAGGGGACACAATCATTTTGAGGCCAGGTTAATATAAAAAAAATGTTTAAGAGTGTCTCCTACTAGTTTCAAGTTTTCACTATTTGAAATTATGTATTTGTGAAATGCTCTCTAAATCAGTTAAAATGGGCCAAATCCAAGTTCATTGAACACTGATGCATGAGTGCCTTCCTCAAGTGAGTTGTCCCAGAAAACTTAGTGGAACTGAGAGCCAGCTTTTCTGGCAGGATTAGTTCCTCTCTGATCACAGAGAGGGAACAGCCATCCTGTCTGCACTCAGCTGAGCAGGTGAGTAGGGAAGGCATTCAGGCTGCTTCCAAAACCCAATCTGGTCACAGCACTGGCAATGTCAGGTCTTTCTTAAAAGGATTCAAGGCTGGCCTCTGTGCCTGCTGTTGTTTACATGATGAGAGCAGAAGGGATAGAGAGAGGCTGTGAAAACAGGCACTGAGTGCTGGGATCTGATCCTATAGCACGTACATGCCATCTACATGCACTTGAAATCACAGATGGTAGCTGAGGTGTGTTCTGCTATCCTAAGGTTGCCTCTTTGCTTGGCAGACAATAAGACAGTCAAACTAATTTGGCCTCAAGATCAGTTTCCAGGTCTGCCCTGCAAGCACAGACCCAGTGGTGTCACTGACAGGACACATGCTGGTAACAAATGCAGAAAGTAAACAAAGAAAGGGGATATAATAAAAGGATATTTTCTGGTAATTTCTTTCAATAACAGTGATTTTAAGTGGTCTTTAGTAACAAAAGGAGATGAAAAATATTGATGATGAACCATCATTTTGAGGTGTCACATTAAAATAGTGATTAATTAAAACCAAGGATATTATAAGCCAAGGAGATTTTGCCTACCTCTGCCCAGGTTCCAATGTGTGTGAAGTCAAAACAAGTAAGCTGTGAAATGTGAACTCAGTAGGCAAAGACAAAGGAGAACGAAGCAATATGGTCAGTTTAAGCAATGGGGAAATTAAGCAATATTTTGTGGAGGCACCAGAGGAAAGGGCACTGGTCTGAGACTTGGCAATATGACAAAAGAAGTCCAGACCTCCCATGATACCACTGAACATTGTCCATTGGGGGTCATTGCCAATCTCTTTTCTCTGAATGTGAGATTTCCCACTTTGTTCTCACCCTGGAATGTGATCATCCAGCCCTGAGTATCAGATCTGTTTTTCCATCTTCAGTACACAAAGGAATTCATGTATTAAGGAGTGATGGCAGCAGCTTTGACAATGGCAACTACATGCTTACCAAAGAATTATTCAATCATCCATGATTTCTACCAAAACTTGCTTGAACCTCCTGAGACATGGTGTTTTCGGTAAGAAGCAAACAGGTCACAGATTTCAGGTTGCAGTCTCACTCCTGGAACTGTGAGCACTGATTGTCCTGTGGAAAAATCAGGTTAAAGAGAAAGCTGCAAAATGGTCCTTTTCCTTCACTGTGCTACTTTCTTAATGCTCTCCTGTGACATTAGCCACAATATAACCTAATGCAGGATCCTATTTCTCACAGCTGCATTCCTTCTGATTGTTTTTGGAAAATTATTTCTTTAATCTAGACACCCTTCTCTAGAAATCTCATCTGCACTTTCTTTTCTTTTTTCTTTTTCTTTTTATTGGAGCAACCAGCAAAATACTATTTGGTAGAACAGTGGTAGGAATGCAACCCGCTAATCAAAAGGATTCAAATGGATCTGCACACTGCCAAGCTCTCTCCTTCCCACCCAGCAGAGGGAAAAAAAAGAGAAAGAAAAAAGAGATAGAGTGAAGGCACTGAGCTTCTCTCCTTCAGCAATCTCACAAATGCAAAACCTTCCACTCCAGTGACTCCTCATTAACTTACCAAATCTGACAGTCTAATTATCGTAGCTGCTTCACGCTTAGAATAAATAAATACTAAAGTGGGTGTTTAAAGAAATTGAGCACTGAAATTCAGTCATCTAGACAGTCAATAGAGAGTTTATTTTAAATTTTTATATTCTTATGTATTTATATCATTTTAGGAAAGATAATGAGATAGTTGTCTTTCAGGCTAATTGAGTTCCTATGCTGATAGTTGCTTGCTGTCATAATCTCAAACTTAGCTTTAACTTTTGTGCCTTAGAAACCTGATCACTACATCCCCATTTACTCTTTTCTGCTGATAACTGGGTGAAGTCAGAAGTGCACCTGAGGATGGGAAATGACTACGTGAGACTTCCAGTCTGGATATCTTTCACAGCAAACAAGACAACTAAATCTTTTCAGATTTGCATTTAAGAGTGTTAAAGGGAAAATGGAAGTTAAAGAAACCTCAGCTATAACTTGCAATTAGACAAAATATAGAAAAACATTGGCTTACTTCTGATGCAATAGTGTCTGTCTCCATGAACAGTATTAACAGCACTCCCCCCAAGAGTGGTTTGTCTCCCTGAACAATAAGACCTTTATAGAGATTCTCTGGCCTGAGATCAATGGGAGTCAGAGCATTTGATCCATGTCTGTAGGACTTTGTTTCCACAAGTCATGTGGGCCAAACTTTGCGCCAGTTGCTTTTGCAAGAGCAGGAGCTGGGGAGTGAGGAAAGGAAATTTTCCTTCTTTTCCCATCTTCCCCTTTGCCCCATGCACCTAGAGAGTGCCCAGCACAATGCCTGCCCCAGGACAGCATGAGGGGAAGAGCTTAAACAGGGCAACATGTCCAGAGTCCTGTGCACTTGGCAAGCATCCGCTGTGATGTTGCAACAGCTCTTTCCTAGGGTGGTGGCTTAATGACAGAAAACAAAACTTTAATGTCCTGTCAGTATGAAGGCAAGCAGATTTTCCATCACTGTGGGATCACACCAGGTGAAGTGAGGGTTAGTTTTCCTGAGTTAAGTGAAGATTTGTTTTATCACCTCACAGATAAGAATGCTTCTGGCTTAGGAGGGGCAGCTGAATTTCCTGCTCAACACTATCTTTGATTTATTCCTGTATTAAGACACATTATAAGCCAGATTCATGTACCTGGTAGGAATTTTCAAGGTGTCTGTATCTGACTTGCAGTGAAGGATATCTATTTGCTATGTACAGAGGTCACAAAGCAGAGTGGTAAAAAAACCAAGTGACTTTATGAACCTTTTAGCAGTGTAGGAGAACTTAAGGAAACCATGCAACCCAAACAAGGAGTCATGAAAGCCAGCTCTTCTTTATGTGTCGCCTGTGATAACGTTTACCAGTGCTGGTTAATCCCAACAGTAATGGGATTTTTGGTAGGCAATGGCTTGCAGCCTTAACCTCCTCATTGCCCACACTTGCTTACTTGCTTTGTCTTAGTTTAGATGGAACAGACCTTAAAATGACTGTCAACATCAAGCCTCCCTCCTCCTCCTTGTCTCTGACAGGTTGAATAGTGGGCTGTTTCAGGAGAAATGGTACAGAGTCTTGATTACCTGGTGCACTGGTTTTGTGTTGCTGGGGGAGGTTACAATGAGAGACCAATTGTACCCAAAAAGAGCAAGTACCTCCTAGTCAAAGCCAGGACCATATCCATGCAACACACAGTCCTCCTCACGGAGTACATACTGGGATTTACTAACTGCTGTGCAGAGGGTATGGCCAGAGGGTAGAAGGTCTCCTACACTGTGAGAAAGGTCTCTACTGAGAGCGGGCATTCATCCGGCAGGGAAAGGATCAGAGCTGCCAGCTCAGGCCTCCCTGGGCCCTGTGCCTGGGGGGTTTGGCCAGAGCTTTTCTTGCAGTGTGTTTTCTTGGGAGTGCATCGTTGATAACCCCAAATCCCACTGCTTGCCTCCCCTGCCTGCAAGCCTGCTCTAAAGCATCAGAGGCCAAAAGAGAGGGAAAATAAACCAAATCTATAACTAAGAATAATAAGCTGCAATTGTTGCTGTGTCTGACCTGTATGACAACAGAGTGAGATCCCTCCTCAGAAGGCCCTTTGCACTTCAGGACTGACACTGAGTTGAGAGCACAGCTCATGCTTTCTTGATTCAAGGATCTCATCTTTCTTCCAGGAGGGATTAATTGGACAGAAAACATTCTGCTTTAGCAGGTGGCAAAGGGTTAGACTGAAGTTTTATCAGAGCTGCTGCAGGGCTGCTCTGCACAAAGATAATTGTCTCAGGATTGGCCTCAGCCAAAGAGAGGACAGCAAATGCTCCGGTTTTATGAAAGGTCATCACTGCAACCCCTTAGGCTACTAGCCACACTGAAGTGAAGCTAAAGAAACCCCTGCACCTCTCTTTGGTCTCTCCTGTATCCAGAGGTGCTGGTGGCACATGTAGAATTAAGGCCACCAAGATGATGAGCAAGATTTGAATCCGAGCCTCAGTAATCCCCTCCTAGAGCTAGAGACACAGGAGTGAGCAGCTGTGGGAGAGGCCCATCTGTGGGCCAGCCCACTCAGAGGGCAGAGGATCTTCCTCCTCCCTTAGAGCACAGGCTACTCTTTTTTTCTAGCACTTTGCACTCAGATGAGCATAGCAACAGCAACTTGTTCCATTCTGCAGGAGCTGACCTGCAGGCAGTAAAGAGCCCTGTGCTCCCTCTCCCCCTTCCCAGGGGCAGCAGCCATCCTCTAACCATTAACATTCCCCCTAGTAATCAGAAACATGCCGTTTGGAGGGGTACTTAACTTCAAAACAGCGATTTCTCCAATTATTTTTTCCCAGGAGCTGACCTTTGAAAAACATGCTTTAGCTTCCATCCTTTAAGCTTTAACAACTTATAAAAAGGACAGTTATGGATACAATTATTTCATAAAAACAAAGAATAATTTCTTACAAGGACCTTTTATTTTTTCAAATGTTTCCCTCTTATGCTCTCACACACCTTGGGATCAATCCCATCTTCTTTCACCTTTCATCTCTAGATCATTCCTTGCCCTTCTGCTTTAACTTTCCCCTTCAGAGGACAGCAATTAATAGCCAGCATCCTCCAGAATAAAGTGGAAACAGAATATATTTAAAATCTGCACTGTTATCATAGCAACAAGAATTTTAAAATGATACAGTTAAATTCCAAAATAGTGTTATGTCAAAGTGACACAAGAGAGCAAATGTCTTAAACAATTATGGCAATAGGAATGGCTACGTGGGGAATTATTCAGAATTGCCTAAATTTTACAGGCTTAATGAGTCACTCATGAATATGGTCTTGCATGATCGTACTGTACTTGTTTCAGCCCTGTGCACTTTGATTCTGTTCTCAACACATTGGTTGCTATGATAATGCCATGCAGTTTCTTGTCCACAAGGTACTTCTTGCTGCAATATGGGGGATAACAAATATGGGATGGTGCCTAAACCTAGAGATTGACACATTATGCCAATCTGTTTTCTCATTCCTTCTATTTCTCCTCACTCTCTCCCCTTCTCTCACACTGTCTGTCTCTGTACCTGTTTTTTTCCACACTCTCTCTCTCTCTCTCAGCACTGACACTTTCATCTTCTCCCTTGGGGATTGGAGATGTCACTGCGGGAAGTGCTTGTCCGCCTCTCTGGCAGCAGCAGAGCCCTGTGGCTTTGACAAACCTCATTTAATTGGGAGGAAGCCAGGAGGGTTTGAAAGAACTGAAACATCCACGAAACTCCTTTTATCAGGCATAATTTAAACTCTGCATGGAAAAAACCCTATATGTATAAAGAAAAGTCAACTTCCCTCCTGCTGTGCATGCTCCCCTCCTCCCCCCCTGGCACAGGCGGGCTCCTGCGAGATTCCATCTTTTCATTTTTCTAAAAGTGTCAAAGTAGATTTGTGCTCTGTGGCTGGGTGAACAGAAAAGGAATGCAGATGTCTCTCACTCAAGCACATACACACACAGAGCACCTTCTGAAGGGCAGCAGTTTGGGAGATTGGGAAAGATGTTAGCTGGCTGCTCCTTCACTTGGGATGTGTCACAGGAGCCAGAAATTTGGTTTTCCAATAGCTTGACAACACAGTCCATGAAGGCTTTTTCTTAATTGCCCCTATTTTAAAACACACCACCAAACTAACTAGTGTAGAGGGTGCCCAGGAGGCAACAGGGAATGCAAGGTCCCTTTGGCCTGCTGCCCGATAGGAGGGAGCTTTTCCCAGTGAGGAGCAGAACTGTAGCTTGAGAGACCCTGTATTTACTGTCAGCTCAGGACAGGAGAGGCAGACCTGTGTGTGCAGCTATGTACTTAAGAGAAGGGAGCAAGGGAGGAAGAAAATAAAGCAGGTGAAACTGAGGGAGAACTGGTGTGACATGGTACAAGGAACAGCTGTCTCAACATCAAAAGGGAGCAGGAGGAGCAGTCCAAGGGACTTGGGTCTAGCACACCATGCTGAGCAGATGGGAATTCAGGACATCAGGAGGGACCAGCATGTGAGTTACACTGAACACACAGTGTGAGCCAGGGGAAATTTCCAGGCCCTTGGAGTTACAGAATGGGGGAGAAACAACCTGTCAAAGCATATACACCTCTGCTTTGCAGATGGACCATGGTGGCAGCCCAGGGTTCCCTTCTAGAATTAACACAGTGGTCAAGTGAAAGAAAACAGAAAAACAAGTTCTCAAATTTGCAATGGGATGTAAACTTTGCAGCATACAGGAGTAGGGATGGAGTGCAGGCAGAAAAGAGAGACATCTGGGTGAATGGCAGAGACTTTCAAAATAGAGAGGAAACTCACAGTAAATAGCATGGGCAGCAGCTCTTTCTTGGTGAGATGAAATTGAAAGTTAACTTACCAGCAGGAACCTGATAGAGCTGAGGAGGCAGAGGGCTGAAGAAGCCATGAAGAAGCGCATCTTGTGCAGAGATTCGGCCTCGAGGGAAAGCTGTGAGCATCCTGGAGGCCAAAGTCTCTGCTGCTGGCACCCTGCTCATCCTAGGAAAACAGAATAAAAAAATAGCACAGGAGATGAGGATAAGCCAGAAAGCTGGAAGCAGAGCAAGACCCAGCCCTTCTCAGCTTGAGGCAGAGATAGTGGAGGGACACAGGGGAGCTAGATAAACCCACTCCAGCTATATAGCTTTTCAGGACATTTGCTTTTCCATCTGAGTTTAACTATGTTGGAGTATATGCATCCAGGATTTCAGCTCAAACTCATGTTTACAAACAAATTTTGAAAACAAATTTCTGTTTTGTAAAAATAAGGTTGTAAGTGAAAGAGGAAATGATGCTGAGGAGACTATATTTTGCAGGTCATAACTGTAATATCAGAGTGTGGTGGTACCAGTTTACAGTGACAATCCAAATGTAGAAAATAATGTGACTGGCCCACTGAGAAGACTAGAGGTCAAACCTAATAAACCTAAAGAAAATACCATTTCCTCTTCTCCTACCCCAGTACCAGTAGTGTAGCTGGTTGTAAAATGTGTTGGGGATTCACAGAGAAGAATCTGTTTCTCAGGATGAGTGTTTAAAGTAGATGTAATACACATATGCTCCATGTCCAGCAAATACCAATGCCAAGTGGCTGCTCTCTAGAGGAGCACACAGCTGGGGACAAGGAAGTGGAAGAGTGAAAACAAACCCACAAGGAAACAAATAAAAATAGTCATTTAGTTTTACAGCTTTTACTTTGTTTGTTTGTTCTGATCACGTTTCAGCATCAGAGCATGGCCTGTTGTGCTTCTTCCCTTGGCCCCCAGCAGTGCTTCCTCTACAAGTGGCAGCAGGGGCTGGGATCCCCCTGCCCCTGCACTCCCCCTCCCTGTACAGGACATTCGACATGCTGACATTTTTGTTTTGAGGAGATAAAATGTAAAATATAAAAGAAGAGGAAAAATCCACCATGACAGAAGGAGAGAAAGAGACCCTGAGAACCAATTTTTAAAAGGTATCTGGCCTCACTGTGGTAGATAATTGCTGAATTTTCACCACCAGCAAAACAGATCAAGCCCCTGCTTCCTTGGGGAGCAGGGATGGGACAGGGAGCCAAAGCATCCAGTCTGAGGCTTCTTGCTAGAACTGCATGACAGGGTCTTACTGGAGACCTTCTGCCCACTCGGTCCCTGCTGCTGCAGGCTCACAGTCTGGGCAGCAACACAGTTCAGTGCTTCCCACCATGGCTCAGGTTTCCTGGTGGTGGCCAAGCTCTGTGAAATCAAATCCCGTTTGATTTCTTAATTGTCCATGGAGGGTCATGGCTGAGCAGTCTGTATGAAGCAGCTCTTTCCTTCTCCCGAGCCGAGCATTCCAAGGGTGTTATTTGGCCATGGCAGCACCAAGGCTCTAAGGCAGAGCAGGATCTCACCCACATGCAGCCCAGAGCTCTGCCACAGACATGCTAGGCCAGCCCCTTGGTATGACCTGTAATGGGGTCTGTCAAAGGATTATGGCCTATAAGCAGACGTGCAATATAGCACAGTTTCAAGGAATATACTTATTGCTTTGTTCAGGCTGAGAGAGGATTTGTTTTGTTATAAGATCTGCATTATCAGGATTTGGGACATATTGAGCTTTCTGTGTTTCTCAAGTTGTGCGTGACAATGGCTGGCATTTCAGTAACCTGTGCTTTGCTGAAAACCTTAGCATGTTTGTTCAGCCATTTAGAACAGCATCTGGGAAATCCTGCTCTGAAGGGCAGCACGTTTTCCTCCTAGCAGGCCTGGATCCCAAGCAATCAGCTGAACAGATAATAAACAGCAGCAATGAAAAATGTGGTTATGTCCCTAAAGGATATTTGATTATTGACGTCTGTCTGTACACAATCTTGAGGACAAATCCTATCTTGTCTTTTCCTACATAACTGTAAAACCTGTTGTGTGCCTCAGAATCAGTTTAGGGGGATTTGATTTGAATAACTCCCTGAGCTAGATCAGGGCAATTTGTCTGATTATACATTTCTTTCACTGATACATACATACATTTTGTATATATGTCTCTGTGTGTATATGTGCTCGAAAAAATACTCCCTTCCCTTAGCACACTAGGGAGTGATTCAGCAGTGCTGGTGTGTCTGGTCAAGCTGAATGTGTCACCCTGGCCTTAATCTCACAGCTTTTGGCCACTAAGAATGTGATTTTTCCCCTCCTAACTAATCACAAGATTATTTCATTGTCTCATGAAAATGCTGTCCTAGCATGTCTTCCTTACCGCTGTTGAGCAACATTCCTCCAGTCTGTTTTCAAAAATGAAAATTGGGACAGTGCAAAGTCTGTCCTCAGTCTGGGCAAGAGGGCCTGGGAAAGTACGACCTTCTCAATTGAACTGTGCCCCACAAAAAGCTGCACACAAAGTCATTGAATCACTGCTTATCTCAGAATAATCACTACTCCTCTGAGAATAATAAACCCACTATATGTCTACCTTTACTGCGATCTCTCAAAATCAGTTGCTTAACTGATATTAGATCTGCTTGTTACTACAGAGCCACCCTGCTCTTCCTGAGCTTGCCAAAAGAGCTCATTTCAAGTTAAATGATTGCATAAAGAAACAAATAAACCCAGAGGCGATTTTGACATTGCTGTTATAGGTAGCTTACCTGTCACAGATGACTCGGAGTCTCTGAGGTCTCCTGGAAGCAACCAATTCTAGAAAGTGTAATATGCAATCACAAGATTAAATGAATATCAAGCCAAAACCTATTCTTTGAGCCCCTACCCAAAAATGTGCTCAGAATTTCAAAGGGCCCTATAGAATCTATCATCTTATTATTTATAAATATACATTATTCCTATAGGACTTGAGTACCTGCATTGATCTTAATAAGGCTGTTCCAGTTCTGTAACCCTTTCCTTTCATGCATGTGTCTGTGAGTATAGGCCTCGGACCTCCTCCTGTTACAGCCTGAGTCTTAGCTTTGACATCAATAAAAGCAGTATCAGCTCCTAAAGCCTTCACACAAAGGAAGCAAAAAGAAGTTTGCAGGCCTGAATCCCCAGCAATTGTCTTGGCTTTTCAAGGGGCTGCTGAGCTTCATATATTGCCCTGTGGGTACATGGGGCTTTTCTACATGGATGCAGCAGTAAGACTGGGGACAGAGACAAGGCACTTTGATCCCACTCTCTTATTGCCCACAGCTCTCACTAAGTTTGTTGTTTGTCCAGTTAACCATGCTCATGGAGGCTTTGTGCTCTCTGATTATTGTGATCTCTATCAAACTGGAACTTAGCAGAGTTTGCAGTTTTGTGAAGTCTGTGTTCTTCTTGCTATTTTTCAAGGACATATTTCTAAACATTGTGGTAAATATAGAGGGATACATTCCTCAAATGTTTTATTGTAAAGCATTAATTTTCTCAGGCTTAGATATGAATGAATGGCTTAAGCCTGGAAAATTTCCCCTTAGAGCTGATCAAGAGAGATTTTCTTGCATCAGAAAAGCTGCAATTTCTACCCACCTACATTTTCCTGAGCACCGTTTCTGACAGCAGAGAATGAACAGTGGCACTCTAGTCATGGAAAGGAGAGCAGGAAGGGTGGTGTCGACCTCTCTTCCAGCTCAGCCTGGACAAGCATTCCCTACAGCAGTGAGACCACCAGGAGGCAAGCACCACTGGTCTGTTGCCAGCAGACTCAGAGCCCGGCTGGGCTTTCTGCTGCACCCTCCAAGAGCATCTGCCCTCCCTTCCTGCCTGGAAGCACCAGAGACTCATTCAGGGACAGGAGCTGCCTGCTGCAGTCAGAGTGGGAGTCCCCTCAGCCTTTGCCTATGTGGCCATTTCCAGAGTGCCAGACCCAGCGTCTGACTTGATGCACAGACAACTTGAAAAAGTGCCAATGACTGAACTTCCAGCCCCTGACCTTTCCAGCAGCAATCTTTCACTGTTAAACCAGGCAAGCAGGTTGTTAAACCTGTCTATCACAGGGTAAGTAAGTTCAGAATTGAATTGTTCTCCTACAGCCAAATACTAAGGTAATTTCTAGAGCAGTAAATGGGAATATAGCTTGGGATGGGATTCGTGGCTCTTTATGTGCCAGAGCACTGGAATATCACCAATACATAAAAGTTAAATATTAGCAGCTTGAAGACTCCCTTCCCAAGTAAGTCACCAAGATTGGCAGAACATTCCTCTTGGATCACTAGTAACATTTTCACTGGATCATTTTTCCTTTTTTTTGCCCCTTTGACTGTACTAAAAGTGTAGAAATAAATTATCCATATTGAGTAGAGATGTAAAGTTTCCAGATAAAATAGAAGAAAAACAATTTTTAAAATGGTCTGGAAAGGCAAAAAACTTTCAGATGTTGTAAGTATCTGTCAGAAAAAATTGATTTGTGAGATGAAAACATTCTATTACAATATATCAATTTCATTAAATATTTAGTAAAAATGACAATGCTACTTAAGTGTTGTACTTTAACTCTACTGAAATCCTTTAACATTAATATTCTTTAATGAGTTTAACACAGAATTTTAAAAATGCATGTTCAATTGGTAACAGGAGGGCAAAATGTTTCAATGATACCTAAGTGAAATGTCATTTTGTTTTTGTGAAGTGTATTTTCAGGATTAACATTCCAAAGAGGAAATAGGATTTTCTTTACATTAGAAATAGAAATATCAGCTTGCTTACTGGGAACTGGGAGGAATACCTGAATTACAGTGTTTGCTGTCTTGAGCAAGCCTCTTGACTTCAATTTATCTTTTATGTAACCTGAAGATTAATAATTATCTGCAAAGAATAGTGTAAGAGCCGGTGAGCCAGCTACTCCTGTCCCTGTCCAAACACATCTCTCAGTGAAGAATTCAGCTTGAGTGAGGACTGCCAAATTTGCCACTTTGAGTATACAGAGCTTTGATTATAAATGGAAGATATGGGTAAGAAAACAGTGTGTCTCTGCTCAAGGATTTAATGCAGTTAACTAATGCACTTTAAATCAGTTCAGATTAATCTCCTGACTGACCCCATCTAGACAAATCCTTAGAGAATGCCGAGGCCCCATTGTGTTGAGCAGGGTAAAAACAGAGCCGTAAATATTATCCTTACTGTAAGATTAAGACCAATCTAAAATTGTAAAACACTGTAAACAGCTACTCCATGAAGGTAAGAGATAAAGAATATTTAGATCATTCCAAAAAGTGGATGAACTACTGATTTAATCATCTCACAATGATGATCTAGACATAAAATGATGGGATTGTGTAGGGCTGATTGGCTTTTTTAACAATGTGAGTAGATCTGAAAGGTAGCACTTCGGTTTATTTTCTATCCTCATGCAAGGCAGAGTGCTAATGAGGAAATACCTTCCTATTTGAAAACCCAGGTGGAAGTGGCTAATGAACTGATAATGAGGCAAGCAAGCCAGAGGACAAAAGTTAAACTTTCCTAATTGATGAAGAGAGAGAAAGAGGATGCCAAGTGCTGCTGGATGAAGGCAGTGAGGTTGCAGGCTCACAGAGAAACATTTTCTCATTAGTGAAATCTCTGTGGCTGCAGGACAGGAGCAGAGCTCTGTCTGTGTGGCAGGCTGGAAACTGCAGGCTGTGCCCGTTGCTGCACAGATGGGAAGTTTCCCTACACCCTGGCCAACATACATTGCACATTAGTTACAGTGCTGCTCTTCCCTTTGAGATCAACGCCACATGCAGTTTATTATGACAATCAAAATTCTATCATTTTAGAATTCAGTTTTCAACCATCCCATTTGTTAAATGAAACATCAGCATAAAAACTGAGATTTAAAAAAATAATAATAAAAAAAAAGAAGCACTCGGAGTGCAGACTTCATTTGCATTTTCACAAATGTCATGGGAAGTTTGCATTTCAGGGCCTGTTGCTTGTTGCCTCCATCTGCTGGTGACATTTAGGAAAAGCATCGGACGCTGAAAATCCATACCTGGGAGCACAAGTTGACTCTGGAAGGCTTCTAAATCTCATTCAGCATACCAAAGCCTGCAGATACGTGAAAAACTAGGCTTTATTTGAAAGTCATTGCTGCATCTGAAAAGGTTTTGTGTGAAACCTGTATCTACTCTGTGAGGTGATACTACCTGGCATAGGCGAGTTCATCAGTCAGCCTGTGCAATAAATCAAGGAGTAAATAAAGCTCACTCTAGTGAGTTCATCATGTTATACATAGATATGCACTGTTCCCCACTCTTTGGAATCCAAATGTCAGAAAAAGCAAACAAAAACTAACTTGGTACACGGGGCATTCCAGTATTCCCAGTTTGGCAAAAGCAGTAGCTTAATGTCATGGGCTGTGATTCCTAATCCTTTCCTGCCCTTGACCCCTGCTGTCTAGATTCAAACTTGTAACCATTAATGGGGCTGGATCAAAACATTGGCCTTCTGGTGTCACCAATGGTGTTTAGAGGGGATTTAAACTCACTGCTTTTCAGCACAGTGAAATGAACACAGCAGTAGATTAATGCAAGGATTTGAGCTCACACAGCATGAGAGCTTTCAAAAATAGTGTTAACAGAGCTACAACTGCCTCTTTCAGGAGAAGCAAAATGAGGGGAACAGAACAAATGAACAAACACAGGGCAAAGCCTTGTCACTATGGGTAGGGCTGGTAAGCCTGGGGAGCCAGGGAGCCAGCCAGTGAGTGTGCCGAGGTGTGGGGCAGGAGCTCTCCCAATCCTTCATGCTCTCCACGGAACGGCTCTCAAACCTGCTTGCAGGCCCCATGACTGCATGCAATTTCCTACCCCAAGTGTCTCCTGCAGAGAGAAGGTGAGGTCACAAGCCACAAACAAGTTACTCACCCATCCTTCCCATTCACCTGGAGTCAGGTTGAGACTTTGGCAAACTGTAGGGCATGGGTATGAGGCTGTTCCTGAACTTCTTTGTGCCAGAAGACACCGGGGCATAGGGTAGTCAAAAACTCCTTTGCACATTTCATCCCTTGCCAGTTGCCCACAAAGGAGGCAGGAGAGCTGCTTTTCCTCCAGCTGCCGTGTGTGTGCCTGACTCACAGACCCCACAGCCCATGCTGTATCCTCTTCAGACTGCAGCAGGATGTGCTCAAGCCCACAGCAGTGACAGGAAAACATCTAAAGGTTTCCAGCTTTCATTTCAAAGATTCCTACTAACCCATCTGGCCCAGGAACCCTTCCAGTAACAATCTCCAACTGGGGCTGAGCCTACGCTGCTGAATCCAGTGGGAGTTTTGCCATCAACTTCAATGAGAATAGGATCACACCTCAGTGCTTTGTTTTGCCCGTGTTCGTTCCTTGCCTCGGGCAGGAACCTGTTTGTTTGTTTGCTGCCTGTGCTCAGTGTGAACATCAATAGGACTAGCTAAAAGAATTCAAACCATCAGATTTGGGGAAGAGCTCCAAAGTTTGTTTGCTTATCTGAACCAACCCAGGTACCCAGATTCGCACAAATGGTCTGGGAATAACCTCAGGAGAGAAGGTTTTCTCAGTCAGACTCCACAGATTGTACTTGGGCTGAGCATGTCCTGGGGGGGAAAAAGAACTTGTGCTTCAAGGAAGAGAGGGGAAATGCCCAAAAACATATAAATGGCAAATAGTTTTAAACAAAGAGACTAATTTGTTCTCTTACCAGCAGTCCCATCAAAAAGTGAATTGATTTAGTTCATGAGTAGGGCAAATAGTCCAACTTTAGACTAGCCTTCTTCTGTCCAGACTGGTTTGTTCAATCCAGGTGTGAGGCAAGTGCTTGGTTCCAGTATGTGGCTGGAACAGCTCACAGCCCCTTAGTCAGGCTCTCAGGAAGGGAAAGGGATGTTGTGTCTCCAGCTAACACAGCTATTGCCCCAAACACTGACATAGCACCCCTCTTCCTTGTGTTTGCCAGCTTGGTGGGATGCACCAAGAGAACGGTGTTCTCTGAGCACTGCATTTCTTCCTGATCCAGCCACAAATGGCATCAGCATCCCAGTACCACAGCACAGCACAGGTCAATTCTGCCCCTCCGGAGTCCATATGGGAAACTTTCTATTAAGTCTGAAAGCAAGTCAGACTTGAAAACTGCTTATGATGACTTGACTTTGCTGGAGCTATTGCCATGCTGCCCAGGTGCCTGTCCTCTCGTTCCCAGCCCTGTCACTGGCACCCTCCACAGCAGCAGAGGACAGAACTGCTACTCAGAACAAAACAGGGAGTTACTACTCAGAGCCATTCTAGGCACTCATATTCTCTGTTGTGTGCAAGTTTCTTTGCTAGCATAGCCTTTATGCTTGCACTTTCAGATTGTCACTCTACATAGCATCAGGATACCTAATCATCATCGCTCAGAATTTGTATGTTTGTATGTTTGTGGCCTTGTATTAGCAGATGACCAGCATAAAAAAATTCTTTGTGATTAGCTCCTCCCACACATGAGCATTTCTTTATCTCCCAGACTACTCTTCTCAACTTGTAGACTACTCAGCCAAGCCTTCTACAACTTAGAGAAGAAAATGCTTCCTCCAGCTGTCTGCTCTGTGCTTGCTCGCCATCCAAATTAAACTTGCTGTGGACAGCGACACATTCCCATTTCACGCTGGTTTGATTAATGTGTCTCAGCTAATTGTGTGAAAGATTCCAGTTCTTTCGACTGTGAGACCAGGTTATTGTTCAGGCAATCTCGGCTACCATGTGAAAATGGGGGCTGTTTAGTGTTCATGCACCAGAATCAAAGGAGGGACATCTTGGACTGGGTCACAGAGCAACACCCACTTCTTTGAAAAGATGTTACTATGCTCTACTAAACCTGTAAACCTCTTGCTCAAAGCACGTCTTCTCCCTCCTCCTCTCCCCCGTTCTTTTTTTCCCCTTCCAGATAGACAGGCTCCCCCCACCACTCTCCTATGGCGCAATGAAGAGAGAATGGCTAGATTGTAGATGGGTGAATTTCACATTCTAGGGTTTTTAATATTTCACTTTTATATTTCTCTTACAGAATGATCCTGCTGAGAGGCTGAGAATCAGTGCTCATCATTTCCCCCTCACTGACACTTGAATATATTTTCCCAGGAGAAAACATTAAACAAAAAGAGAAAGAGAGAAAGGGAGAGAGAGGGAGAGGGAGAGTGACTGAGCTAGCTTTTCAAAGCATACTTCTCAACCTGCCCACATCAAAATAAGAGACAACTGGCCCTTTGAAGTCCAGGACACAGACTTCTCTACCAGCCCATGTGGAAATAAAAGAATCCAGCTTTGTAAATCACACAGATTTCTCACCTTGCCCACATCAAAATCAGGGACAGTGACCTTTAAAGCTGAGGTTTAAAGGTCCCAAAACCAATCTCCATAAAAATAAGGAGAGTTCAGATAAACTGCATCTCCAGGTGCCCATCAGCTTTTCCAGTCTAAACCAGGAGACACTGGTCCTTTGCTCCACTCCACTGAGGAGTGGGGACTAAACACACTGTGAAACTTGCAGCAATGAAATCTTCCATTAGACTTACATACATCAGCACTCTGTGAGGCAACTTTGCCACACATATACCTATGTTTGTACACTAAGCCAATCTCATTGTTGTTGGAGCTACTACAACACCACTGCCATTAAGTAGCTCAAGGAATTTAGTAACACTGAAGCACTGATTCAGTAACACTGAAATTATGATTTTTTATAATAAGAATTACTGATCCAACAATTGAGTGGCCAGTGGCTCAGAGAAAAATCTGCCCCTCTCATGAGTTAAATTCTACCTGGGTTATAGTTGGGGAGCTTGGAAAGTCCTGGCCAGGTGTCTTCACTTGGGACCCCCAACACCTGCAAAAGAAGAAAGAGAGTGAGAAGAACAATAACCTCTTTCTGCCCGTTCTTTGCCTTGGTGTGGTGGAGGAATCAGTCTCAGTGGAGAGTGACTGGCCTTCCCTGTACACCAGTGCAGAATTACACGGCCCTGGCTGGTGCTGGATCTACCCCTGTGCATGAAGGACACCGACATTTTAGCACTTGATTATGTAGTAGAAAGGCTCCTGCTGAGATTGAGTGCTACTGCTGCTAGGAACATCAGCAAAGGCATATGCAGCTTCACTGCCAGGTGCCACTGCTCCCTGTGCTTGC
This sequence comes from Erpornis zantholeuca, assembly GCA_013400515.1. Lineage (NCBI taxonomy): Eukaryota > Metazoa > Chordata > Aves > Passeriformes > Timaliidae > Erpornis > Erpornis zantholeuca. Next base: position 2,230 of record VZTN01029786.1, on the reverse strand, counting down.
CAGTCCAGGGGTCACACAGCTGAGTCCTTTCCCGTGCTGAAGGTGTCCTCCCACACCAGAGCTGCACTGGGGACTTCCTGTGCCCGCTAACACTGGCAGCAGCTGGTATGCTCAGCAGCAGCACAGGCTGAGCTCTGAGAGAAACCCTCACCTTCTGAGGTGAAAAAATAAAGCTGGCAGACAGGTCTAGTAGCAGGAGCTAGAAGGCAGTGCAGAGCCTCATTCCGAAGGATACAGAGCTTCAGCAGAGTCTTTGGCCTTTATTGGGGATTGTGGGCTTCAGCAGTAGCTGCTCACTGAGCAAAGTCTGGGCCAGTAAAGCCTCCTCCAACTTCATTTTAGTTGCTGAAATGTGTGAGATCCAGCATATCTGTATTTCTGCAGTTGCGGATGTTCAGTGTTGTTATCATTATTACTTAGCACAGGCAAAGTGGCCTGTGACTATTCATATGGATGATCTGTGCTAAAGAGGTAAAGCCACATATTTAGGAAGAGTTCACAGCATGTGAAATGGTACTATAAATCAGTACTGCTACCTCCAAGTATTCAAAGCTTTAACCCAGCCTACCCCCAGAATTACCAGGATTCCTTAAAAAACAGCGAAATTTTAACATTAAAAGTTTCAGGGTTTTTATTCACTTTCTATTCTCCAACACTAGATTTGTCTCACATTAGTTACTTTTTTCATATAATAGACAATTCCTGTTCCTTAAAATGTCAGCTGAGATACATGATACGGGGAACTTAGCCTCAAAAAAATTGTAGTAAGATTGCAAGAAAACAGCATCAGTGAAAAAATACATTAATGAAGGAAGAAATATAAAGCCCACGTGTTGCAGTTGTAAAGCATCTGGTAGTTGGTTGTTTTGCTCACTCACAGCTGGGAAACAGCTGTGACAATTGCAGCTACCTGGAGAAGACAGCCACAAGCAGGGCCTGCATCTCACTGCCAGCACACATTAGCACAATGGCCTCTGGAGCAAAGCGGGTTGCTGTGGCCCATGTTTCCAAACTGCTTAGGGACTCAGCAAAGACTACAGGGTAGGACCCTTGTCTCTGCTTACCTGTAAAATCAGCCTTGGAAGCATGGAAGCTCCCCAGAGAGAATGTGTCTTGCAGTGTTCAGTCAGCTCAGGATGTAGGAAGTTGGCTTGCACCAAGGGTATTTTGACAGCCCTGGGTGAGGATGCCTTCTTGACTGGTTTGTGTGTATCATGTGAGTAGGGCAGGTCTGCCCAAAGAAAACTATGTATGCACATGAAAGAGAGAGCTGTAATTTGAATTTGAATCCATAATTTGCTCTCTTTCTGCTATCCTGCTAGCTTTCCAGGAAGCCCTGCTCAGTGGGCCCTCATTCTTCAAGGTTTCTTGTGAGCTGTCAAACATCAGTTCTACAGGCATCAGAGGAAACTGGGTAAGTTCAGTGCATAGTAAAATCATACTCACCAGGGTCAGCTTAGCATTCTGCTTCTTTTGGTGAAGAATTTAAGAAAATAGTTATTTGTGTGTGCTTATACTTTTCTACATAAGGATTTCAGCAAATATTACATATTCTGCATTGTAGAATGAAAGTGTTCAGAGCACCGATCACTGAATGCCATATGAATTTATATTTGTATTTTCTGAGCCTTTTCTCTACAAAAGATGCTTTTCTAACCTGAAAACTTGCATCTCTTTTTGTTTCCCAATGTAACAGGGCAAGTGATCTCCTCTCCTCTCCTCTCCTCTCCTCTCCTCTTTCTCACATTTTTACAGTGTCTGTATTCCAGCAAGTGCTTTAAGTTGGTGTAAATCATTGTCCTTTCTCTCTGCCCCCTAACTGCTTGCTTCTCCTGTGATGGTTTAGCTGAAGCAATCAACCTAGCTGATTTTACTTAATTTTTTTGGGAAGTTTCATTTTATATTGAGGAGCCTTGTAGTCATTCATTTGGCACTTGTTACATGTTTGTCTCAGCAACAGAATGCCTGGTGGCATTTTGTAGCCTAATCCAGCCCACATAA
>VZTN01029784.1:1576-28886 GCA_013400515.1 Erpornis zantholeuca | reverse complement strand
AGTTGGGAAGGGGAATACCCCGGGGAAATAGCGCGGGAAGTGGAAAGGGGAAATGGCCCGGGAGGTAGGAGGGGGAATAAATAGCTCACGTAGTCCTGGGGAGGAGAGGAGCGCTATAGGAAGCGAAAGTTTATCATTTCGGGCAGCGGGGTGCCGTGGGTTAGCAGTCAGTGGGTGGGGCACAGATCGCTGCTGGTTTATAATGGGAGCACTGGGAGAGGGGATATTGCCAGAGCATCTCTCTCCTGCATGGGGCTGGGGGTGCAGCAGAGGGAAAACGTGGTGGTCCTTCCCATCCTTCCGTGGATTCCCGCCAGAATGGAAGTGTTGGGAGAGTTGTGGGGCTTTTCGCCTGGGGCAGGAGCGCGGTAGAGGGGCTGGTGTTTGCTCCCAGGTGCATCGCTGTGTGCCCGGGCAGGTGTGTGCTGTGGAGGTGGGAAAGCGCAGGCAGGGTTTGGCCTCACGGGGCGAGCTGCAGTGATTAATCAGTCTGCTCTTAGGAGGGGAGGGAGTGCGGGAGAGACTCTGCTGACCCCGATGGAGCCGGTGTTGGGGTGTGTGGTGGGGTGGACAGCAGCTTATTCTCCCTCGCTGATGCCTTCCTGTGTGTCTGATGATGCTGTGGGTGAGGAGGAGAAATGTTTTGCTTCCAGGTGAATGTTTTCTTCTGGCATACGAGAGCCCGCTGGAAAATCCTCAGGGAAATGCAGCATTCTGAGATGAGAGGAAGGGCCTTGAATTGGCAGGGTTGGAAGTTGCCTTGTCACTTGCCTGAGCAGGGATGGTCGCTCTTACAGCCAATTCCCGACACACTTGTGGCCTTGGTTTGAAAGATCTGGGGAGGCTGGCAGCTGAAGTATTGTCTGCAGCAGCCTTTCATGTGTCAGGTGGGCAGTGAAGTTCTAGAAACTGTGGAATAAAGTCTGGTGGTTTACCATTTTCCATCTTAAGAAAAATAGAGGATGACAGTTAAAAGTTGGACCAAAAGCTCATTTGGGTTCCCATTGTGATAGAGGAACTTGTCAAATGCCTGGGAGAAACATGGGTCAGAAACATTCAAATATTTAAAACACAAGTCTTTGCTGTTCCTGAGAAAACTATTTTGTTTTTTTCTTCTTTTCTCTTGCTCTCTACATTCGGTAAGGCCCTGGGAAGTAAATTCAAGGAGAGGACTGAAGGAATGTTGCCAGTCAAAGTCCTCACCAGTTTATGAGACAGCAGAATGCAATGACTACAAGTTGGATTGTGGGAAATGAGACTGCACCCTCTGTTTATAAATGTAGCTGCTGCAGTAACTCAAAATAAAAATGCTCCTCATGAGCATAGTACTTCAGATTTTGGCCAGGAATGGGTGGTAAGGTAGAGAAAATTTGGGTAGAATTTGAGGAAAGCTTTGTTTTAGAAAGAGCAAAGTAAAGATTTGATCTTATTATTAGCTGTAGAGATTAAAAACGTGTTTAAATTTCCTTGGCACACTTTTTAGAAAATTATGAAGAAATTACTGTTGGAAATGTTAAAAACTGTAGAAGTTAGTAAAGAGAAGAACACTTCTGAGCCTTCAGTTACAAACTGAGTCTTAAAATCAGAAAATGCTTCGAAATGTACTATGTTGAGGAAGTGTCACAAGTATGTGCTCAGAAGTTCTCAGTCAGATTTTTTGAAATACTAAAATTTTAGCTACGTGCACTGGTTTATTAGATTAATTCCTAACACCTTGAAATGTGTTTCATGGAGTTTGGGAAACATTGCTTTTAGTCTTTGGACCATGTGTGTGTTTCTCAGATAGAGGTAAGCTTGTTTACTTGGATTTCTGCCCTGTGCTGTGACAAGGCCAAAACTCATGTAGTAGTGATAGGCACAGGAAACCTGTTGCTCTCAAGTTGGGCTCTGGTTCTGTAAAACTAATTTTCTGTTTCTAGCAATTCCTCCCCTTACTCTCAGTACCAAATTAATCTGGAGAGACTTTGATGTTACTGCGCAAGGTAGCATTCTGACAAGACTTAATGCTTGTAACTGAGAGCTGTCATCCATAGTAAGGAATATTTAAACCAACTTCCAGTGAGAACTTGAAGCAACACACTTCCTAATTACTACTTAGCCTTCTAACTAGCTTTTTGCACAAGCAACTGGTCTTTATTTTTTCCCCGTTCAATTTTAAACTTGCCTTCAGTTGTGTGACCCTAGTTCCGGTTTAGTTGTGTTTTAAAGAGTTGGCTGACTGAGTATTTTGAATGAGTAAAAGCTACACTTGAAGCTATCTTGCTTGCCAAAGCACTAGGTGAAGACTGTTAGATTGACTAAAGAAGATGAAAAGATTTAGCTTCAGGCTCTTACTTGAGAAGGCCTGTTATCAAGTGGAGAAATTTTTGCAGGCCTGGCTATTTTTTGTTAAGTTTTGTGTTGCACCCTTCGAGCTCCTCACAGGGGTGGATTTACGCATTGTGGTCATTCTGGTGTTCCCAGTGGGGCCACTCAGGGCTTGAGCATTCACCCTTAACCAGGGTAAATGAAAGCATGTGTCTATCTCCACAAGCTGCTGCTTCTTTTTGTTGGCTGGCTGTGAGAAAGTAAATATGTTATACATTGTGTTAGGAGCAAATAATAAGCGCTGTCTAACACTGATGCAGACCTGTGTAGCCACATCTCTTGTCCATGGTGACAGTGCTGACACTGTAGGCTTCTAAATGTAGCATTTCTGTTGTAATTTTTGCTAGGTAGACATGAAGCAGGCTTCTAAAAATCTTCAACATTCTTAACTTTGAAACACCAGGCAAAAGTAAGTCTGTCCTGTTTCATTTTCAGCTTCCCCTGTGCTATAACCTAAAAACCTGGTTGTCAAAATGCAGAGAAGTGCAAGGAATATTCAGGATGTCAGCAGTCTTTCAGCCACAGTCTGTGTCACATAATATGGGCTTTCACGTTTCACTGTTCCACCGCAGCACTTGAACACCCAGGAAAAGCCAGCTTGTTTAACACTGTGTCAGCAGAACACTTAGTTGTGGATGTTTGAGCTTCTGCTATGTTCTGGTGTGTCCTTAGTGTGTGTATGCTTTATTGCTGAATGTGTTTATGGGTATTTTTGGGTGCTAATGTTACTGTGTCGGAAGAATTAACTTTATAACAGTTCTGCGGGACTACTGCTGAGTGAAATGGTGAAAGCTGACTCCAGGGCTTGTAACCTGTGAAAGGGTATGAACGTACTCTTGACAACCTCCTTCCTTCATGTGTTTCAGTGCAGGTTAATCCTACAGCAGTTGTGGGTAAGAGGATTGTCTTTATATTTCCCTGGGAGTTTGTCATTTAGTGGTTAGAGGAAAAGTGCTCAATTCAGAAGCCAGAAGCACCCATCTAGTTTAAAGATGTTTTTCGGTTTCAAGTCTTGGTATTTTTCTCTAGTTGCTCTTTGGGTTGTACAGTAGGTAACTTTCTGCTCTTCTGGGGGATTGATTTGTTGTTCTTTCCTCTCCTTAGGATTATATTATTGGGTGTGTGTGTGTGTGTGTGTGTGCTTGCACAGGCACAGGAGGTGTGAATTTGAAGGGCTTGTACTTTCTACTTGTCTTTTGATACATGACTCTGCAAAATTGTAACTTCAGAGACCATTAGAATAACAGTATCTGCACTTTATATTTTCCATTATTTTCATACTTTCTTCACAGACTGTAGCATTTTCGAGTTATGGTCTGTTAAAGTTCATGCTTGTTTAATTAACTCTCTGGGGTTTTTTTGCTACTGCTTTTCTTTGGTGGATAGTCCTTTTTTGTTTCCTGGCTAGAGTTAGGATTTTCAAGCAAGGAAGTTGTTCTGATTCTTGGCTGAAGAAGCCTGGGCATTCACATATTCAGGAATATTTTCCTGAAATTCTAGTGAGTGGTTTAATATAATTTCCAAAGAACTTTGAGCACAATGACACTTTTTTTTTTAATTTAATAAAGAAACAGATAAGATAGCATAAATTACTTTATACGATTAAAGTTTTTTATTCATATTAGAATATATTTTTACATGCTATCCATTTTTCAAATGCCATGGCTCTGCTCATAGTTTTTCAACTATTTTATTGAGAACGTTCTTATCCAGTTCAGCTGTCAGCAAAGAAAAGTTAGCTTTGTACTTTGGCTAATTTGGCAGTATTATGTGTTGTATTTCTCAAAATCTAAACTTTCTTGGGCCACCATTCCCAAGGTGGCCAGTACATGGAGAATAAAAATATAAATATAGAGACTGTGCACACTTAAGTATAGTTCTATACATATGTTTAAAGTCTGTTTTGCAGATATGATTTGAAAGCAAGGGTATCTGTCCTTGATATGGATAACAACAGGCTGGAAGGTGTTTCCTTTGAAACTTGGTGAAAGTGGAGAGTACATTTTAATGAAACAGAATTAATATCTGCTACTGTCTAGAGCCCCATTGCTGCCCTTGTGCATAAATGGCTGTGTTTACTGCAAACCTTATAAAAATATTTTGTTTGAATTCCTGAAACGCAGGGAAGGATATCTGTAGGTGTGAGATAGTGTGGTGTAAACTTAGAGCACTGAAGGGTACAGCTGGCAATGTCTTCCACCACACATGTGTCTTTGGTCACGGTTCCCTTGGGTGGAATGGGCTCAGTGAAACAAATCACTAATTCACAGGACACGGTGATGTGCAGTATGTCTTACCTAGTGCCTGTAAGGATGGCTGTCCTCTGCGTGCTGCCCTGCAGGGAGCACCAAAGGAACAGGAAAAGGAGAGGGAAGGGCTTGCTGTGGCTGTGAGCACACAGAGTGTGGTCTACACACTGGCTCTGGTTCTCCCTCCCTTTGTCTTTCCTCGTATTTTTGTGTCAGAGGCACCCCTTCAGCTGGCTGGTCAACACGCAGTGTTGGAAATGGGGTTTTTAAGTGTCTTTTTAGAATTAATAGAAATGACTTGTCATTTTTCTTCCTATTCAGACAACTCTGTCACTTTTATACTTGTAAACCAGTTTGTGGGAAATATGCCTGTTGTAAAAATTGTCTGCCTAAAGCTACAGGAGGGTTTTTTGTGCTATACAACAAGACCATGCAAGAGTCATCGCTCAGAATGTAAGCTTTCTTCCCAAAACAAGCTTTTGTGGCTTCACAGGCAGGACTGTCCATCTTCCTGCTTTTCTTCAAGCTGCAGAAAACTGAATTCTCTGCTTTAGGGTGAAATTTGTGTTTCTGTGTTAGTACAAAGCTGCATGAATGCAGCTCTTCTAGTCACCTTTTTGCCACCATCAGAAGACTGGCCCAGTGTCTCCTCTTTCAGGCAGGGCTTAGATCATTTTTGAAATGCAGGGCAGAAGTGTGTGGAGGCCTGTAGGCCAGGTTTGAGATATGAAATTATTTCTGTTGATCTCTGGGCATTGCATGACAACAAATGCTAGACTTTTAACTTTTACCTGTGTGTAGATGAGCTCAATTTTGTAGAGGAAATTAGAAAGGCAGAGGTAATTGCCTAGAAAGTAAATGTCAGGGCTAAATTTGGATTTTTACCTTGCTAATTCCGGACTATTTTTCTTCAGAGAATGCTGCTTCATTTCTTTGTATGCAAACTTCAGTACAGTAAATACAACAAGTAAACACAGAAGTTTTGAATGCTTTATCCTGTCTTTTTAAATGTTGGCATAATTCTAGATGCCTTGTTTATTTGAGTACAACTGGGGTATTTTTTCCAGGCACTTAACTAAGCTCGTAAACATGACTGGATTCAGAAGACTCTTCCTCTCCTGTGGTTCTTCCCAATTACTGTATCTGTTATGCCTTTGAGGCCTGAAGTAGGGCAGTGATCTGTTCATGTAACCACCATGATTGTCCCCTGACTGAATGTGAGTGTCCTGTTTAGAAAGACAATATAAGAGAACACTGTAGATGGAGTTTTATGCCAGAAAAACCTGCTTTCATTATTTGTAAGAAGAAGCAGCTGGAACCAAATGCATTTTTGCCAGTAAAAGTACTGTAAAGCATTGACTTAGGAGCTTAGTAGTTTCTTATCCTCTGTGTGTTTTCATAGTAGGCACAATATTTGTCATTAAGCAGTTGCTGATCATGTGGTTTGATTAAGGGTCGTAAAACCTGTTGCACTGCTCAGTTTGTTGCTTCTTTAGCAGGTTTATTGTCTGACACAGCTGCATTCAACTTGCCTGTCTTTGAGCTGTGTCCGTATAGTAGTATTACATGTGGTAGATATTTTTGCAAGGGCAATGCAAGGAGAAAACTCAGGAATATTAAGCCTAAATTCTAAATAAGTTTTTGGACTATGATGCCGTTCGTCATGGAGGAGGAAAAGAGCAAAGTCTTTTGGAGTAAAAGCTTTTGTCCTTGTCTAACTCTGAATTTTGCCAAAGTCGGGGAGAAACTTGTTAGCCTACTACAGAAAGACATGAAGAGTGGTAGAGAATTAAAAGGTAGATTAAAAGAAAAAGTCCTCTGTGCAGCATTTCTTCTCAAAGAGGAGCAGTTCAGCAGTAGGTAGGTTGGTAGTGAAGGTCTTTCAGAGTTGGGTCTTGGGATCCAGCTCTTCATAGTCCTTTTATACGTTTGATAAGAATTTGAGTACAAATCAACAGAAGCATGATGGCATTGACAAACACAGAGTTTAACACTAGTACCTGGCTGCAGGGTCAGACTTTGGTAAATGGCTCTCAGATGAGCAGCATAGATTAATTGGAGTTGGGTTCATTAAAAGGTAAAGGCCTGAAGATCATAGATCCTGAAATTTCCAGGGAGAGTAGTGATGCTATTCTGCTTCAAGCCAGCTGGCCACCTGTTCCCAAGGGGAATGAATTTCTACCTTAAGAAAGAGGTAGCCTGTAGCCTGTGGAAGGCTGTGACTCTGACATGAAAGGAAACTGAAGAGATCTGCTTAGCATAGCCCCCAAGTTTTGGTAAGGTTGTGTAAATGTCTTAAATTGGCAAGCACCATGGGATGTGGGAAGGCATGAATTACAACATCAACATGAAAATAAATCGGTATGAATAGTCTGTGAATTAGCTTGGACTGGAAATTAGGAAGAGACTTCCAACATCAGAGTAAACTTTGTAGCAGCCTCTTTAGAAGTAGCAAACAAGCTTACTTGCCTGATGTATCTTGTGGTGTGGAGGGTGAGTTTGAGGCTTGATGTCAGAACAGATTCTTTCCAGTTTTGTATTCAGTTTCTCCCAACATCCCAAGAAATTCAGCAATTTGTCTTGCCTCTGTAATTGTACATTAAAGCTGATAAAGGTACTGTTCACTTTTTCATTAGGATTTATGAAATGAGTCTCTGAATAAACTGATGATTTTTGCCTCTTCTGTGTTAGCATTTATATGAGGTAGGAGAAATGAAAATTGGTGTGTGAGAGGGAAGGGGGAGGGTGTTTGATCAATGGGAGCTGTTTGCCTGGATGAAACCCAGCATACCCTGCTTGCTTAGCTGCAAGAAGTGGCTGCAAGGAACAACTGGGAAACTCAGCACGGGTGATTTCATGAAACCCATTTTAGGATGCCTGTCTGGGATGCAGTTGATGACTGGTATTTCTTTGGAAGACCTCAGTTTTTCAGTTAGGAGTTAATCAGCTTTAGCTCTTTATTAAATAGATTGCATGGCATATATTTTCAAGGACATTGTGTTCAATTCAGTTTCTGAATAGTAGGGAGAGTTTCATGTCTAAATTCATTGGGGACAGAAGAAAATCATCTTGTAAGTGTGCTGTTTCTGAATCTTTAGGGTAAAGTGTCTGTAGATGAATTGATAGTCATTCTTAAAGGTATTGCCATGAAGTACAGACTCCGTTTATGGTGCTGTGAAATTTTATAAGGGCAGAGGAAAAATGGGATTTGGTGACGACTGAAATACATTTTGAACTCTAATCAGGTTGAATAAAGCTAGGAAGCCTGAAGGTTGGTTTATGGATCTGTATTTATGAGAAAAATACTTCATAATCTATGGACGATTTCTCAGTTTGACAGATCAGTGTGTTGGGTGTGCTCCCCCAAAATTAATTTTCACTTAATAACTATGAACCAATGGTGGTGCTGAAGTCTAGGTTCTCAGCAACCTAATCTGCTAGAGGCAAAGTGTAGAATGTTGCTTTTTTCAGCAGTTTACTGCACCAGCAGCTGGAAGATGCAGCTGCCTTTCTCAAAAGCGTTGAGAGGGTTCTCTCTCTCTCTTTCTCTCTCTCTCTCTTTTTCAAAATTCCTCCTTGATAATGGAACGTCTATGTTTTAAATCTAAATAAAGGAGGATCAGACTACTGTCTGGCATACAGGTTGTTGCACTGTCATTCATTTTCTTCTCTTAGCAGAATTAATGGCACAGTTATTTCTCACTTAGTCTTCAGTCACTCCAGTTAGAACTACAAGAGTAAATTCCATGCCACTGGAATGTTACTGCTAGAACTGATGTATCTGATCTTATCTGTTCCTTTTTTTATTCTGAGAATTAGTATTGAATCCTCTGCAGATGATGTGTTTCTGGCCTCCTAGGCTAGGCAGTGATGAAAGCCAGGACAGGCAAGCACTTTTAGTTTTAGCCTGAGTATTTCTTGAACTTCTGTCTCTAACAGCAGAATGATGAAGTCTGCAGCTGACTGCATTTCCTTACAGATTCAAGCTCTAGTAGTTAAGAGTTGGTTTAAGTCCTTTTGTTTGTTCCTTTGAATACGTGTGATGTGATCAGTTCATTGTAGTTATTTGAGATATGAGAGAGTCCCTTCTCTAAATCACTATTCTTTATAAAGCAATACTCTGAAAAGTTCTCAAATGTAATCTGGAAATTACTGGATTATTTTGTGCATTTTCAGTTCTAAAGGAGCAACTGGAATGACATTACAGAATTTTTAATTTGTAATTCAGAGCTCATGGTGTGTTACTGTCAGTCACCATAACGTATCGGGTATCTTTGGATGGCAAAAGTTCACAGGAGAGTGAATGTCCATTTAAATGAGAGACCTATTTAAATGATTTTTCCCTTTGCAAATGGCAGAGTGTCTCTGGACATAGATAACTGAGCCAATTTACAGTATTTTGCTAGTTAAGCTTACATTTATTTTAGATTTTCATAAACTGTCAGATGAAGAACTGAAGTAATTTGTGTTCCATTTTAGGATATAATCTGTTCTTAAACTGATAGATGTACATGCCAAGAATACAGGCGGAGAATAAAGACCAGCATTGAAAATTGTAACAGCCTTTTCTCCTTAGGATTTCCAGTCTTTTCAAGAATTAAGAAGCTAATGGTGGCCCCTGTATTGGCAAGCTTTAGCCAAATATTGTCTCTGTTCTTTATGGACTTGTATTCAAAACCACCATGATTCTGTAACTTTCATGGTGTTATTTGCATTGGTAACTACTTCACCGAGGCAATAAATACCTTCGTGTGGATCCAGTTACTCCATAGTAATTACTATATGTCTTTAGTTTGTCGTGACCTAGGCCACCACAGTAATGAAAATTATGTCACTATTAGTATCCATGGATGATTTTTGGATTGTGGAAGGGGATTCTACAGCTGAAGCACAGTCTCCTGAGTGCCCAGCAAGGCTGAAACTGCCTGTGGCTGCCGAGTTAGTTTTCCTAGGTGCAGTCCTGTGGAACATGGGGCATCATGCTCTTGGTGGTCCTCAGCACAGGAAAGATGTGGACCCAGTTGGAGGAGGTCCCGAGGAGGTCACAAAAATGTCCAGAGGCTGGAGCTCCTCTCGTATGGAGGCAGGCTGAGAGAGGTGGGGTTGTTCAGGCTGGAGAAGAGAAGGCTCTGGGGAGACTTTGGAGAACCTTCCAGTGCAAAAAGGGGGCTTGTAATAAGGATGGGGACAGACTTTTTAGCAGGCCTATTACAATGGGACAAGTAATAATAACTTTCAACTAGAAAAGGGTATGTTTAGAGTAGATGTAAGGAAGGGATTTTATACAGTGAAGATGGTGAAACACTGGAACAGATTCCCAGAGGTTTTTTTTTCTTCATTTCCTTTGGCCCCCTCATTTCCTTTGGTTACATTTGGTGTAAATGGAAGTTTGCCTATGTTTGAAGATGAATGCCACCTGCCAAAGGGATGAAAATGTAGTCCTGTTTGTTGCAGACTTAGGGAATGGGGAATGTTTTGGAAGAAGGCAGTGCCCCAGGTCACTTGCAGTACATCAATCACATCACAGTAATAATAAGGGGAAATGCTGTATGCAGGTGGTCAGCAAAGGCAAATGAATTGTTGGATCCTCCTACAGTAAATACCTTAACTCCTTTTCATGGATCCAGTTATTGTGTAGTAAATCAACATGTGTGTTCAGTGTGCCCTGACCTAGACTTTTAGCTGTTCAAACATTTATGTTTGAGGAAACACATCTTGGTTTTGTTCCTTGTGGGAAAAAGACTGTTTTCTGGAAGAAAACAATAGAAAACGAAGAAGACAAAGTAGACCAGTACCTTGATCGATGCAGTGGACATGAAACAAACTAATTTTCTCCCACAAAATAGATTATACGTGTTAGTCACATTGCAGTATTTGTTACGAATCTATGACAAACATGGTAACAGGATATAAAAGAACTAGTGTTGTGTCATTATCTTTGAGTGGTTGGTAGAACTGCAAAAGTGTAAGAATATGTAACCAGAGTGTTAAAAAGTAGACATTTGGAAACATAACTTTTAACATGATTGAGGGGATTAGTTTGCCCTAGTGCATGCAGGAATTGAACTGAAGTTGTGTGAAGTGTTAGACAATATTATTATTAAAGTTTAGGAAAAAACTCCTTGATGACTTGTGTGGTGAAGGAAACTGTTTAGTAGCAAGGTGAGTGACTTCTGTCCTAAATAACTGGGGAGGAATTAACAAGTTATATTTTGAATTTTCAAGAAAATAAGTTTTAAAAATAAATGTAAATCCAAGGATATGACAGACTCTTGTAAAGTAGTAGCATGAGAATGATGATGCTTTCAGCAAATTATTATTAAAACAACAAGTAATGGTTTGACTGTCCTCAGGACTTAGGGGTGGCAGTGAGCTGCTCTTAGTTTTGCTGTGGGAAAGCAACTGCCTGGTTGGAGACTAATTCCAAAGCATGTGGCAGGTGCTGGAATAGCATGTATGATACAAAATACCAAAGGCATCCTTTCTTCATCCATTGGGGAAAAAGAGCTGGCTCTCTATTTTGGTGTAGTTTCATGGAGGGAAGCAATATGTTGCGTTCTGTACCCTTGCAGAGTTTTTATGAAAAAGGTTTTTTGAATATTCAGGAAAAAAACCAACCCACCTTTAGAAGGTGGTGTTGCCTTGTAGTAATAAGCCCATAACAGGTTGGTTGTCTTTGTTCTGTGTATGCTGGGTCTGTAAGAAAGCAAAGAAGGATAACTGTGTGCAGGCAGTGTGTCTCAAGACATAACTTCAGATGTGTAAGTACAGGAACGCCTTTAGAGGAGCTTGCTTTACCTCCTCAGGGTAGCATTTTGGAGTCCTTCTGGAGAACTGAGAACATTCTTACACGACAGCTAACAGTGCCACTTGAGCTACTGCATGTGGTGCTGTGGAAGTGTGGATGATGCGTCAGTCAGTGGTCCATGCAAGCAAGTAAATGCGTAGGCTTAGAATTGCTATGTGAAGCTCCAGAAATGGTGGTGGAGAGGGAAGACTTGAAAACAGCTTATGTAAGATAAGCATCTGAACAGTTTGCACAAGTCTTTGCATATGGAGACTTCAAGGCTGCATGTCGTGGTGATCTTACCTAAAGAAACAGGCATTCCCTGCAGAGTGATGAAAACCTTCAGCTCTGTTTATAGCAGGTGTACTCTCTGCATTCGGAGAAAGAATGGGGCAAATGGGTCGAGAGATGAAAACATTTTTGTTCCCCAAATTTCTCAATTTATTTTTTCACTGTGTTGTACACTCATACTAATAGCTTCTCATGGAGAAATTAATTACCTGATTTGATTCAGCACAAGAGACTATTTGGGAAGGGGACATGTTGCTCTACAAGTGGTTACAGTGACATATTCAGAAGACTGATAAACTTGGCATAATCAAGACATGATTGAAACTATTGTTCAGTATTTAAAACTTAAAGTATACTTAATTAGTTTTGTACTGTGAACTTTGTTTTCATTAAAAATGTTTTTGTGCTTTAGGTGAAGGCACTGAAAGAGAAGATTGAATCAGAAAGGGGGAAAGATGCCTTTCCAGTAGCTGGCCAGAAACTAATTTACGCAGGTAATGGATATTCTGAAGATACCCTATCTGAACCTGCCTTATTTTATGTTGTTGTTCGACTTGGCTGTGAATGTTAAGTCTTCTAAGAATTCTAAGAACTGAAGTACAGACAGGTTAAAAACGCCCACAAACACAAAAACAAACTCAATGTCAAAGGGAGCTCTTATTTTGAATTACAATCTTTTAGGTTTTGATACGTATGTGTCTGTCATCTTTGCTGTTATAATATGATGTCTTGGGGATATGCTGGGTGAGGAAGAAATAGCTTTTGTTTCAGGAGTTCAGGATTTTTTGCAGGTCAGAGCTGCTGTTCTGGCTTAATTCTTTTCTTGTTCAATTTATGCTGTGTATAGCTGAAGCATTGCTGCATATACTTCAGAGAATTAAAAAACAGATTATTTCTTTTGGATTAACAAAAGAAACCCGTCATCAAATCCTTGCTGTTCAAAGGTACTTTGAGTGCTTTTAAGCTCTGTCACTAGAAACACATATTATGTACTAGCAAAAAGCAGGCTAATGTCAGTTAAAAACATGAAATTAACTTTATTTGAGCTTTATTTTACTTGCCTTGTGCATTCTGGCACTAACACAGAAATCCATTTTTTTGTTCTCACTTCATGTCAAAACTTTGGTGCTATTCCAGTACTCCCTCTAGTGTTTTTTTTTTTTCCTCTAAAACTGAGCCTGAAAGAAACTTTGGTGACTTTTGCTTCTGTCATGTACTTCTTTGTAGCACGTATTGTCTTTTCACTTGTTATAAGCTAAAGCCCCTGGCACCAGTGGAGAGATGCTAATGAGAGAGAAATTGTGAGTCTCTGTGTTTGTACAGCTCCTCAGGACTATGTCTCATAGCAAATTTTATGTCCCTGCTACTGCAGTGAGGGGAATGCATGTCAAGAACATGAACATGGAAATCTCATCTATAACCAAGAAATGTTAACAAGGCAGAAGGCTGTGTGCAATGGGTGTAACTGCATGGCACTCTTAATATTGTGTTTCTGTGATTGCAAAAACCAAGGATTGCCTAAGATTCTGGGACATGACTTGAGTGTTTTCTGAAGCCAGAATCTATCTGCAGTGTTGTATAATCCTCACAAGCAGTAGAAAATACAGGAAATAAGATTTAGAATATAATACTATCCAAAGATTGATCCTCTTTTTATTCTTTTTCTTGGACAAGAAATACAAGGGTACATTGATGACATTTTTACTTCTATTAAAATGACCTATAGAATTTTCATAGTTTGGTAAAGCAAAGTGATACCTGACTCTAATTAAAGAGGCAGATCCATTGTGTTGACATCCGTATTAGGGTAAGGTCTAGAAACCACGAGAGTGTTGTGTCCTGAGAAGACAGGATGTCTGTATGTATACTTTACTGAAGTATGTATACATTATATTACATACACATTCATTAAAGCCTTCCCCAAAGTGCCTATAAAAAATTGCAAGTAAACCCATGTAGGTTCTGAGTCAGGTGCTACAGGTATTTCTGTTACTGCAGTACATGAAATACTTTCTTGAATGCTTGACCTGCAAGACTGGTGGAACCAGTCTTTTGTTTTCTGAGTGCCATAAAGTCTATGTGTTGCTTGATTTCCATGCAGTCATCAGGATAAGGATGTGTCCTTCTAGTTGCAGTCCAATAACATGGAGAGAGGTAGTGAAATGGAAGCAGTCTGTGGCACATCTTTGGAAAATTAATCAGTTTAAATTGTAAAATATACCCTGAAAATTCTGTGGTAGAAACCGGTGCTATAAAACTCTGTGAAATACAGACTTAGTTTTCTGATTTGTGGTGCTACCTCTAAGTCAGCTTACAATGTGAAAAGGCAAAAAAGTATGTGACTTACTGTGTTCCTGAGTTCTTGTAGATGTGATGCAAATCTATTTTGTCACAGTACCACCTCTGCTTATGAGACATCAAAAGTGGTAGTACAACAAATGCTTCTGAGTTTGTCTGATAGTTTTTTCATTCTTCTGTCAAGGTGACAAGATAGTGAATGTTTCTAGCTTTTTCTAATGTTTTAGCCTTGCAGATTGTTAAAGTTGCAAGGTCACAAAACTGTTATTGCAGGTCGTGCTCTTATCTGAAGACCAAATGGAAGATAAGTAGAAAGGAATTTCCCTTACTATGTAAGCAGACATAAGTTATTTGGTTAAGCTTTTTGTATGTTAAAGCCTTTCCTCTGTATTACATGTATCTTTGTTATGGGTTCAGTGAATCTTTCCAGATTTAATGCATTTATTTTAAATGTTTTGAAGCATCTTCGGCAGTTAGGGCAGCAGCCATCAAGCTATCCAGTACTCTGCACATCCTACTTGGAATATTCTACCTCTGCTGCCAAAGCTCCATGGCCAAGCTGCTTTTTCTTTAGTTATTTAATGTTTATAAGTCTGCATGAAACACGTTTTCATGAAGAAATCCCAAGATCATCTATTGATTTGCTAAACAACGTCTTAATTACTCCCTGTTTATTTCCCAGGTAAAATCCTTAATGATGAAACTGCTCTTAAAGAATACAAGATAGATGAGAAGAACTTTGTGGTGGTTATGGTGACAAAGGTGAGTAATCATATTTTTAAATAGAAAGCCTCATTAATTTAGTTCTGTTTTTTCTTGTGATGAGTGATTATATAAGCCTATCCTTAAAACCAGTGGAATTCCATCATATGCAAGTTCTGGTCAACAGTAAAATGCTTATGTGAATAGACAAAAAATACAGCTTCACAGTCCTGGTTTACCTAGGCTGATTTTTGCTGCTGTTCTATGCTGAATGTTTGTATCAAACAAAAAAAAATTGCTAATAGCTGATTTTACTGTTTATTCTTCCTTGTCTCCCTGTTATTTTTGCTCTTTTATTATTAAAAGGAAGAAGGCAACCCAGGTAGATTCTGTTAGATTTTTTTTTTTCTGTATGGAACTCTTCCAGCCTTGCTGTGTTGCTTTTCATAATTCACGGCTTTTTTCTTTTGTCAAGCTCAACAGCATAAACCAGTAGAGGCAGTATACATCTGGCAGTAAACAAACCTGTGGGTTTTGAGAGACTGCAAGTGCAATTTACGGGGAATGACTGTGACACGTGTTTGAAGTATTTCTTCTCTGAACCACTTGTCAGGCTGCTTCCAGGAATCAAGCCACTGATTTTCCAGGCATTCCACGCCATTGCAATCTGAGTAAAACTGGCTTCATCTCTGTTTTGGAATATGAAATTAATTTTGAAGCTAGAGTTCCTTCTTCTGACAAAGAAAACATATATTCTGTTGCCCTCCATTTCCATCTGGTATTATTGAACTTAATTAAACAGCTGGGCTTGCTAAAGATAACTGTTGTTGCTGTCTTCCTGATTGAACAGCTTTCTAGTCTGTGGTTTGCCACAGAGGCATTTATCAGTACGAGAGAACAGGTGCAGATGAGATGTCAGAGTCCAGTTTTTCATTTTGTTGATAGTGGAAGACTCCAGAGAAGTTGTGCAATTGCCTCTCCTGGAAGTGTTCAAGAAATGTGTGGCTGTGTCACTTAGAGACGTGGTCTAGTGGTGGGTGTGGCAGTGCTGGGTTAGATTCAATCGCTTGAGAGGTCTCCTCAACAATTCTATGATTCTAAACACAGATCTCCATAAAGAACTACTAAATCCAGTATATTCTGATACTAAAGGACCTGTAGTTTGGGCATTTCTTCAGTCTTAAAATCTTTTTGCTAGTCTTGAAGCTCAATTGCCCTTTCCTGATTCTGTTGTGAGTAAGACATGCCCAGTCATGTAGGCACAGACTGCTAACTTTGTCTGATGCTCAGACGGCGTTGCATTAAGGGTTTAGGAATCCAGTAGAAAATAACCCCACTTACATTCCAACTGTGTCAGTTTTTTTCTTTGAGTGCTTATTAAAGTGTTATTTGCTGTGCCCGTCACATTGGAATATGGAAGCTATTCGTTCTGAGCCTTACCTTTCCTTGCTGACAAAAGGAGGAAGTAGATGTTTCCTCCTCCAAGCAAACATTGTCTGAAAGTGGTGCGCCTAGAATAAGTAGTTCTGTTAAAGTTCAGCTATTCCTTTTGGAAAGGCAAAGATTGGGGCCAGCTTTGTCAGCCCTTGGGACTATTTATGTACAATGGGATTAATAATGCATCCAAGTTCTTGTTAGAGATATGAAGATGTTTTTACAATTGTGTATTATCTGTATATCCATAATTATATGTATTATCCACTCTAGATTTTATGCTGTAAATTTGATAGTCCTTCATTCTGCTATATCCTTGGTGCTCACTTCAGAACTGAAGTATTTGAGATGTTATTGCAGTGCTTTGAATGCAGAGATTGCATAACTAAAACATGTTGCAGGTGAATTTTAGGGTATTTTTTCACATCCTATTTTCCAGCAAACAGCATTCATAATGAAATGTGGTTTCTGTCTTAATCACTTTTTCCCAGATCTGAGTGGTGAGAAAAGCTTATGCTTGTTCTGCAGATGCTTTTTGGCAACTCAGTTGGTTTCTTTTGGAAAATGTGCTTTTGGAAAACACAGGATTGTTTTCATATTTAGAGTATTGTGGTCTGTAAATATTTAGATCTTTGCATTTCACTTTATCCTAAGAGCGTGAATGCTCAGGTGTGTAAGTACTTCAGTGACGCTCTCAGTTGCTAGTTTAAACAGAGGGAGAGATGTTAGAGATTTAATATCTTGCAATGTTTTAATGTTGTGCAGCAATATCAAACACAAATGGTCTTAACAGAACTTAGTGTGTTGCCTGTAGAGAGGTTGGATTTATGATCTTTGTGTTGTGCCTGAACTCTGTTGTCCTCCTGTAGCCCAAAGCAGCAGCTGGAGCGACTCAGCCGTCAAATGCCACTTCCACTGTTGGCTCAACAACTGCAGCTCCCACAGCAGTTGCTGCACCAATCCCTGTTGCTGCTCCTGTGCCAGCTCCTGTCCCGCCACCACCAGCACCGGATGCAGTGGCTTGTGAACCTGCACCTGTGAGTGCTCCGAAAGAGGAGAAGCCAGAAGAAAAACCACCTGAGGCACCAGCTGCTGTCAGTCCATCATCAATTGACAGGTATGAATAAGCCTCCAAAAATGGGTTCCCATTTCTGTTGCTTCTAGTTCCGGTTATTCTCTCCATTCTGTATAATACTTCTTCTTTCTTAACTGTAATTTCAGTCTCTGACTCAAGTATAACATTACTGATTTTAAGAAGTGCCCCTCCTTGCTTATGCCTTTTCCCTTGGGAAGTGTGGTCTTGGAAATAAACCTGTGGAGGGGAGAGTTGAATGACATGAGGCTTGTGCTCCTGTAAGGCATTTCAGAGTTGCTATCCTGCAAGTTTCTTTTCACACTGAGGATATTCACCTGCAGTGGGGCTCTACTGCTCACAAAGCTCTTGAAGTCTTAAGAGGAATGTGTCCTGTCCTGCTCATAAAACCCTTATTGTGTTTTGGATTGTGTTGGTCAGATTTGAACCCTAAGTTCTTTATTGCTGTATGAATCTCTTAATTTCTGGAAAGAGTTTTTTCTTCCAAAATGTAGGATATGGTATTGCCCTTAATCATGTAGTACCTTAAAGCTGCAGGGTTGTGGGTTTTTTTCTGAATGTTCCTTGGCCCATGTGCAGGTAATTATGGGAGCTGGGAAAACTTTTCATCTCAATTTTCTACAGTTGAGAAAATCAAATGGAAGTTGGAGGTTTCCTCCTTATTGTATGCTGTTGCCTTTTTTTGCATGCTTTAAGTTGCTTAAGTACTGTATGGGATTAAAATGTTGTTAACTGGAATTTAATGGCTCTTGAAGTGCTGCAGAGCATCAAGTCTTCATTTTTTATATGCTGGTTTTTAATTATTTGTGTGTTTTTTCTGGGAATACTTGTGCACAAGACAGTATTTTTAAAGTGATTGTATTTAAACACCATTGAATATTGATTTGATGATAATGAAGCGAAACTTGGAATTGCCTAATGTCTTGGTAAACTCATCACAAATTTCTTGCACTAAATACACAAATTGATGATTGAATTTTGTATTTCTGAGAAATGAATATCTCTTAGAAATGGAATGCAAATGAAGTTTCATTTATCAGTCAAATTAACTTAGTTTTTTTAAAATATTAATGGGTGGGTTTTTTTCCTTTTTTTAATGCTCAGTTTGTCCAGTAGGTTCAAAGATCAGCCTTTCATACTGACATAGTGTTTTCCATGTTTTTCATGTACAGATTGCAGTTTTATAAAACTGCAGTAAGGGAGCCTCAGTGTACATACTTAACAGGGAGGAACAAAATAATTTAGCATATACATTAAAGTTATCACCTGCCTTGATTTCAGTGAGTACTGTTTCCTTCTGATTTGCTTTAGAAGTTAAATTACTAAGGCAAGATTTATTGACCCAAGGCCAGCCCAGCTGGCGTCCTGCTTTGCCTTTGATCTTTTTTTGACTGTAAATCTTACTACTGACAGATACTAGTGAAGCATTCTTGTAACAAATTATTTCTTGCATAGATCTTGCAGAGATCTCTGTAAGTGCCTTGTTGGATTTTTGGTGGTGTCTTCTGGAAACATTCAGATCAATCTGATGATCTTTCACTTGCTGTTAGGAGTTGCCAGCTCTGGTAGCCTGATAAATGTGAGGCTCCTGCAGATCCATGTCCTCAAGTCTATCACATTATCAAGACTGAACATGTATTCCGAAAATATAAACACAATATGTATATACCTATAAATATATGTCTGGCTGCTTAGGTCAGCTCAGGCCAGGAAAAACCCAGTACTCATGCAAGATACATCAGCCACGTCCCGTTCCCCTCTGGGTATTTAGGGCAAATCCCACTGCTGCAGAATGAATACGTACAAAATACAAATGAAAAATGCAAATTTCTGTTTTGATAGCTGGCCCTTAGAATCTGCTGAGTTTTTGGAACCTGGGCATGGGGACTGCCTGTGCCCTGCAAGCCTGTACTCAGATTCCCTTTGCCTGCACAGACACAGAGGGCTCACTCAGGAGCTGGCTGCAGTCCTTGGCCTTCAGACTTCCACACTGTCTGGTCTCAGCAGTGAGATTGGCTCCACAGGTGTCTGGATCCCCCTAACTCAAGAGTTCCCTGTTCCTGTGAGCACTTGGAGCTCCATATACACATGTGCATGTAGAATACAGGGATACACACACCCTGTGTCATGAAAAGATTTTAGAAGTAGAATTTGATAAAAAGATGGGATGCACTGGTGGAGAGATGCAGAGGGTGGCCAGGCAAGTGTTTCTTACCTATGTCTGGCCCTTTTTCTCTTATTTTTGTTCTCTTAGCCCGTGCTTTTCATCTGCATGGTGCCTTGGTGCTTTTCCTTTCCCCTGCCTTTGATTCTTGCTCTAGGGTTCCCCCAACACTTTTTCCTGGCATCCCATGGTGAGTGGCACCACCCTGTAGGCTGTAATGTCCTTGACCCACCCTGGGTGTCACCCTGGGACCAAGGGGCTGATGCTTTGAGTTGCAGCCCTGGGAGTGGGGCACCCTTGGCTGTGACTGATTAAAACTGGCATTCCTTTGCCCAGTGTTGCACCTCTGTGTTCCTTGCTGTTCATGGAGGTGAGCCTTTAATCCTGTAATTTAACAACCTTGATAACTTGAGATGGAGTAATTGCGAATGTTAGCAGTTTATATTCCTGGGAAAGTAGTATACTGAGATTTTAATAAGTGCTTGCCACTGACCTCCTTGGGTCCTCATTGAGGTCCAACTGGTGACTGTGGGGAAGCAGTTAGTGAGACTGCTGTGTGCTTTTGAAAATCCACCTTGTTCTTCTACCCTTTAAAGCATTCAAGCAAGCAGATGGCTAATCCCTGAGCAGATGGGCAAGAGCCAAACTTCTGGGGGGTAGCGGGAGAAGGTTGGCCTTGTGTTAAAAATGCTAGCATTGTAAGTTTGTAAAATCTGTTCTCACTATAGGACCAAAAGAGAGCTCTTTTGGTAAGCTTTGTTGGTTTTTTAGAAACAAAAGGGGCTATTAGAGTTACAGCTGCTGCTGCCTTTTTTTTTTTTTTTTTTTAAGAAACAGGAAGTTTCCTAAAGTTTTGTAATTACCATTGCCCTTGTCTTCATCTTGCAGTACAACAGGTGATACATCTCGATCAAATCTTTTTGAGGATGCTATAAGTGCACTTGGTAAGTGGAGAGTTTTTTTAATGTAGACATTATTTTGGTGCAGCAGAAACGTGATGGATTAGCAGATGTTGACATTTCTTTCTGTATCTGTCATTGTTAAAGTTGTAGTCAAAGTGCTCTTCTCTAAGACCTGAAGTTGATATCTTGGAACCAGCTTCAAGAACTACTTTACTGAAGAATATTTCCCTTTATATATTTTTATTGTGTGAAAGGAAGATCCTTATCATCCCTGCTTTTTTTTCCCCCTCCATTTGCCTTAATTCCTCTTCTAACTTCACTTTGAAGTAGCTTGAATAGAAGACTAGATGTAAATATGTGTGTGCTTTTCCCTTTTGCTTCCCAGAGTGCTGGGCTGCAAATGGCTGCCTTTAGTATTCACTTGTTCCAGCTTTGAAAATATTTTGCTTTTTGATGCATTTAGATTAGATAAATTCACTGCTGTCTGGACTGAAAAATAAATGCCTCCATGTGTTTACAGTCAACTTACTTTTATTTTACTTTTAAATAATCTTTGTTTCTCAGTGCAGTAGACAGAATAAAGACAAATAGGAAGGTCTGCCCCTCATTTGTGCTGATTTGGGTAGCTAGGAAATTATTAGACAAACCCACAACTCCTTACTCCTACTAAAATTTTTGGGTTGTTTTGGAGTGTAACAAATTCACACACAGAAATAAGGAGGAGGTGGGGTTTTTATTCTGTCTTTTGCCTTTAATTATGAAGCTGCAATTTGGTACAAAGAGTTAAACCAAGTAAAGGGTTTCACTTACATTTTTGTGTGGATATATTGGAGGCAGGTGTTGTGATCAAGCAGCCCAGGGTGATTTAGAAGCAGCAGTAATATTTTACATGAGTTAATGGTAGCTGCTGGGTTTAGTCTGTCCAGCTGCAGCTTAGATCTTAGGTGTGACATACTGTTTTAGAATGTATGATCTGAAGTAGCTGATGGATACTGCAGGAGGCAAAAATGTAACAGAACTAAACTGGCTGAAATGATTGCTGCTACCAAAGGTGCTTCCTTAACCATTCATAATATTTTAGTGGCCAAGATGAGGTCATCACCAACACTTGTGTTAACAGTGTTGATCAGCAAGTGGAATGAAGCTGGTGGTCTTGATTAAAATCTCTTCAGAACTGGAAAAAAAAAAAGAGAAAAAAAATCCCATTTCAAGACCATCATCTTACTATCCATTTTATTATGGTAGTTCTTTGACTGGTGTCTGATGGAGTAAAACCCAGAGGTATTGAGTGTGATTTTTTGGGTAAACATACTGTGTTTACCAGTGTTGTCAGCCAAAAAATTTTCAAGGGCAATTGGCATGAATTCTGTGGTTCTTTTTCTTTAAAAACTGTCCTGAAGGGAATTTGCTTGCACAAATTGATGGAGTATGTCTTCACATCCTAAACTGGATCCTACGTATATTCTAACCGTGGCTTCTCAGTTACATTGTCTGAAATTATTTGACTTCGCTTTAAAAACAGGGATTTATTTCTATGATTTGCTGTTGTTTGCAGTTAAATGCTGAAAAGTGATGTGCCTTTGTGTGCTACGTGAAGATCTGCACGTCTTGCAGGTCTTGTGCAATCATATCTTTCACAGGAGCAGCCTAAGATTTCTTTAGGGCATAGGATGAGAATTATTGTGGGGAGTGTGATGAACTGGGTTTGAGGGTTAATCCAGCTTTAAAATGTTATTTGAAAGACAAAATCAAAGAGCAGAATCCAGCATTGATCTCAAACATTTCCACTAGTGCTAGGTACAGATAGGCCTGACTCTGTATCATGACATTGCTAGTGTGCAACTTCTGAATTGTTGTTCTTTATCTCACTTCTGCTCCACTTGTTAACCAGTCTGTATGGAGTGCATGCACCTGCGTTTTCAGTAATTCTGTTTTCCTCATTTGGCTTTTGATTATGCCTTAGGTAGCAGCTAGTGCAGAGCAAACCAGCCTTTTTGCATCTTTTTCCTGTATCCAATCTCACATACTGTTCTAGTCTCTACCTTGCTTGTACTGAAAAAGCAATGCAGAAGTGTTCAAGTAGAAACTAATTACATCAACAGGTGTTCTACCTGCTAGGTTACTTTCTTAGGAGTAGTAAGGGTAAACTAGTGCTCTGTAAGGAAGAATGGGAGCAGAAGTTTAGCAAAATCATAGTGTTGGGACAATTACTGGCTTGGCTTTTTTGCTTCTTTGAAGATATGTATAGAAGTATGTATCTTTAGAGCAAAGTTTAGGTGATTTTATTTTTTTAATGTCTGAAGATATGCAGGTAGATGTAAAATGAATGATTTTGTAGTTCTGTATGAAGACATAAAGAACTTACCGTTCCTTAAACTCAGGTTGGCACTATTTTTTGAAGCCCAAATAATAAATACTCAAATTAGTCAAGGCTTTTAAATCCTTTATTTATGGATAATGCACAAGTACCCTTGGGCTTGGGCTGTTTTATTGTTTGTTTTTGAGTATAATGCCCTAAGTCATACACCCACTGATTATTTAGAAGCATGCATTAAGAAACAGGCAGTGGGGTTGTATTAATGTTGGCTTGAGTTAAACACCTTCTCCCTAAGGGAATAAAACTTCATGTTTTCTTTGGTTCTTTTAATTACAACTTACTTGTCTTAACAGAGTAGCTCTTGCATTTGTTTCCTCTGGGGTTTTTTTATTATTATTAATCAGTTGTTTTTTATGACTGTTAATTATTTAACTCTCCTGCCACTAACTTGCTAGTTGCGTAGCCAGTCAGAAGTAGGATTTCACTGAGATCAGGAATATCTTTATCCAAGGGAGGAGATGGTATTTTAATGCCTGGGTTTGTTTGTATTTTTTTTTCCCCCAGGAGGATAAAATTTAAGATTTGCCCAATTACAATGTATAATAGAATAGTTATATTTTTTAATTGTTATATCTACTGACTGCTTTTAAGGCAGGAAAATTAAATGGGTTATGAAAAGAGGTAATTTTCCTTACAATGAGATTAGTGTTGTGATCAATTTCCCATTTGATCCATTTTACATCCAAATTACTCCATATATCCTGTGTACCTTTTGTTTTGATTGCCCCAGGTGTGGGGCAGTTTTCATCCATTTTTGCTGTAAGAGGTGGGGGATTTGATGTGATGGTTGTCTAGTCAAATGTTAAATTGAGTGAGATTAGAATTAAATGAGATAACTTGGTCTCCTGAACCCTCATTGAAGTCTTGAGTGACTTTCCAAGATACAACTTTTAAATCTTCTGCGTGATTTGAGTTGGTCCACGTTAAGTTGATTAAATCATTTTGATCATCACCAGCATACATAGCAATATGTAGTGGTAACTTGGTCATCACCAATTGTCATCTATCTAAGAACAAAAAGTCTGTATTTGGAAAAACCACAATGGCTGACAATTTGACAGGCAGATTCCTACCTTGCAAGTTTGGACTTCCAAATGTAAGCTGCAGGAGACTTCTCTTGATTACATCAGGAATTGAATATTAGCTGTGACGATGCCCTTGACCTTAAATGAAAACTTGAAGAGAGCCCATTACTTCAATTACAAGTACAGAAGTATCACAAGTACTGCTTTTGTCAGTAGAAGTTTACATTTTCTTCATTACCCTCCACTATTTCCAATCAAATTCATAATGAAGCCACTGACTATATTTGGAATTAAAGCCACAGAATCATGGCATGTTTAACTTGAAGTACTCTTTTCAATGAACAACTGAACTATGGGTAGAAATTATGTTCATTCACAAACTTTTTGCGTGTGGGTGTGTGTGTGTGTGTGATAATTTTCATCTTCTTCCCTTAAAACGGTGGTCCTGTGACTTGTAGTGACGGGTCAGTCCTACGAGAACATGGTGACTGAGATCATGTCCATGGGCTACGAGCGAGAGCAGGTGATAGCGGCGCTGAGAGCCAGCTTCAACAACCCTGACAGAGCGGTGGAATACCTCCTGATGGTGAGCACTCACCTTGCCTACACCTTGTTCTTTCCAGTTTTTGTTTCCCGCGTGATACCCGGCGCTTTGATTTTGGTGTTGTTTTGAACGTTACTCAGTCACTGAGAGGGACGTTCGCCACCTGGAAAGAAGAGATTGAAATTTCAACAGACATGATGTGTTAGGGAAAACACTGAAGTAATCCCTAACCACCTCTACCACTTCTTTGCTTTCACTTTTTGTTGATTTATATGGATATTTATGTGAAGTATGTCCAGTGAAAGTGATAGCTTTAAATGCCAATGGCCCAGCTCAGTGATTTTGTGTCACCTCTTAGTGACAGCATTAGTTGCACTTTTGCACTGGTACCTGTAACATCACCATTCTTTAAGTTCCAGTTCACTATTTTTGCTAATAATACACAGTGTTCTTAATATACTTTCCAAACAGAAAGGTTTGAGAAGTTTTCTTTTTTGAACTGTGCTTAATTAACTGGTGTTTTCATTTCAGCAGTGTTTTAGAGAAGAAACAATTTTCATTTGATAAATAAATTTCAAAGGGTTAAATGAACTTCATTGACATGAGAGGAAATAGAAAAGTAATTTAGCTTTAATGAAAACCCTAGGAGTTGTTTTAGGGGCTTTTTGGTTTATTTCTCACTCTATACCTTAATCTGAGATGTGAATTGTAACCATCATAGAATTTGTTGCTTAATCAGTATTTCCAGTGTGTTTAATTTTCACTCTGGCATACCCTTTTTTTCCTGATGAGGGTTTTTCCTCTTAGCAGATCTGAACTTTATTAAAATCTGGCAACCAGATATCTTAACCGAATCCTTGCAAAATACATGTGGATTGAATTTCTGATTGATTGATAAGAAATCTGGCATCTTTACCCTCCAGATATAAAACCTTAATTTTGTTAATGAAGTTTTCCTTCAGTAGTTACAACTACAAGTTCCTGGCATGCTTCCTACTTACATTAGTGTCCCCAAGACTTTGTAATCTTCAGATTTTAAACTGACAACAAATGTTTTGACTATGAGAATGTAAAAAGTTCAATTCCCAACTAGCATTATGCCAAGCAAGGGTGAATGCAATAGCTTCCACCTCTTTGTCATGAGTCTGCAAACTCAAACATTTGTTTTTCATGCTGTCAAAATGTTGGTTTTACTGTTCATCTAGTCTGTAAATACACCAAGAATTCAGTGCCTCCCCTGAGCATTTGGCCTGCTGTGCATGTGGCAGTCCTACACAGTGTGCAAATCTTGTGCACTCATTCTGGCATTTCCCTTCTAGCTTATTTCTGTTCAGGAAGTCCAGAATAGAGGTAGAATATCCCTGTGATGGAGTTACATCTGCTAAATACCTTGACTGGAATGAGCAGTTCATTTCCAGTCCTTCTGTAGGTCCTGTATATAAAATGGGTCCTTCTGTTACGTAAGATGTCCCTTTATGTTTTGTGTTATTCTTCACTGGAAATACCTTTTCTTTTTCTTCTTCTTCTTCCTTCTGGAAAAAGGAGTAGGGAGGAATGGTCTTGCTCTTGGAGACCATATTAGATGTCAGGCTTTTTGCTGTTCTTCTAGAAGAATCCTTTTGCTGTAAATGGTCTTTCTAACTGTTCTGGATCTGCTGCGGTCTGAAGATGTGCCTTACTCTCTTGCTGCATCGAAAAAAGGCTCTGTTTAGTTACTATTGATCTGATCTGTTGGTGACACTGTTCTTTGACCCTCTCTCTACAATACCTGCCTCCAAACTATCATCAGCACTATCTTTTATATAATCTGCAGATTAGGATTAGGATGTTGAGATCTGTAAGTATTCAAAGAACCAGTACACCAAAGGTACCTGTAAGGTGTTGGAAAGGACTTAAACAGTAATTAAAGCCCAGCTGTTTCTCAGATGAGTCCTGAAGATTCTGCTTGTTGTCCATGGTTCAGGGGGCACACTCTTCAGTTTTCGTGGATTCCTTGTTGAAGATGTAGATGTAATCCTGCAGTCATGAAAGGAGGTCTCAGTTGCAAAAGATGCTCCATATTTTTCTGTGCCCTGGACTTTGGAGGCGTTTACATTCAGACCTCCCTTTGAGCCAAGGATTTCCTAACCCCTAACTAGGAAGGAGTTCCGTTATCTCTTCAGTAACCAGTGTCTTAGTTTGGATATTTTTAGGAAACATTTCTTTAGTGTGAGTATAGTCAAGTACTGAACACACTTCCTGGAGAGCTGGTCAACGTCCTGTGCCTGTCAGTGTTACAGAGGCATTTGGACCATGCCCTTTAACTTTTGGTAAGCCAAGAACTGGTCAGTCAGTGGGACTAGATGATCATTGTAAGTACCTCCCAGCTGGAACTGTTTTGTTCTCTATTCTGTGCAGAAGCTGGACTTGATGTGATTATTGCCCTGTGGAGAGCAATGTCAGCTAAAAACCACTGTACTGCTCAGTTAAACAGAAAACAATTGTTTCATCCACCATAAGGCAACAGTGGCCTTTTTTGCTGTCCAAGCGGTGTTTGCATTCAGAGTGACTTGTGTGTGGTTTAATACCATGCTTTATTCTGTTGTGTGGCTGTGTGAACAAGGTCCACACGCCTCACTGGCATTGTCTTAATTACAACTGTAAACAGTCTGTATTATTTGGGGAGCGATACTTCAATCTTGTGGTCAAGAGTTAAGATGATGTTCAGGACGACAAATAATTTCTAAGTAAATTTGTTTGAATGGGTTTACATAGTCCTTCCATTCAAAAGCAAACTGAAAAGTTTAAACAAGCACATGTTGTTTGATCTGGACACAGATTGCAGTGATGACATATGCCTGTGAATAGGTGAAATCAACTAGTAATTTCATAAGAGTAACCCAAGTTGTTACATTATACTTGCATCGCCAGGAATTATTTTTTTAATGGGAAAAGGTATGTAATCAGTGCTGTGTGAGCCGCTGATAAGGGAGCATTACCTCAGAATTACACCATGAGTGGAATTCTCCTCCCCCTCAGTGGAGGGAGGGATGTGTAGCAAGCTTACTGAGCCATGTGAAGGTAATGAAGTGTGTGAC
>VZTN01029783.1:41132-61349 GCA_013400515.1 Erpornis zantholeuca | reverse complement strand
CATTGTCCAGCAGCTGTCACAGCTTTAAGGCTGAATCCAAAAGTGTTTCATGGACAGCAGACACAGAAAAACCTTGAAAGCTGACAGGGCTTTGCAGCCAAAGACAATTATAAACTTACCCACAGGACCTTTCACAACACCCCCTTTAACATCAGAGGGAAACAGGAGAGTCTTGCACAGTCCACACTAAATTTGCTGCTGCTTTGGAACCCAAATAAATTTAGTTACTATTTCCATGACACATTTGCCATCTCGATGAGACACAGGATTTCATGGTGTTAATGTTGGTTCCACAATGATCAATAAGTAATTCCCTCATGGACATAGGCCATGGCTGATGCATTTATTAGGAGCTGGTCTGAGCTGTCCTCTTGCCTGTGATCATCACTGCTCCATACTGAGCTGAAAAGCAGATGTTTTCCCAGGGCTCTCCATCCTCTTTTCTTTGGAGACAAAATTATTTCTACATGAGCATCGCTGTGAGTTGTCAATAAGCACAGGCTGCTCTGCCAGACGAGCCTGGAGACTCACAGACTTCATCCAGCCACTAATTTGCTGCAGAGCCCTTTGCATCCTGCCCATCCCAGTCACATTCCCACAATTCCCTAACACAGGGACACTGGCAAGAGGAGGATTTGAAGAAAGACTCGGTGTAGTGATGCATTACTTAAAAATTATGTGTTAATGCAAAACTTTTGCAAGGTTACTAACAATATCACTTGAGAACTGCATTAAAAACAATCACTTTTTAACCCCAGAAACAAATAAAAAATAACTTATGTAAATAAATATAGGGGGAAAAAATATTAATTTGCAAACACACCTTACTGAAATTTATGTAAAAACTTTAACATCACTTTTGCACAGGTTCCACCATTCCAGACCAAAAATACAACTTCCCACATGAAGCTTTATCTGAATTTTCAAAATCATTGAAAGATACAATGGTTGAAATTAGCATTTCAATCCTCTAAGCATATAAACTTTATCACATGAACAGTGACTACACATCACACAGGACACCAAAACCAGGAGAACACAATTTCCAGCTGAAAGCTGGAAACACAAAACTTTGCACTTGAAAAAATAAACAAACCAAAAAAACCAAACACCCAACATCACAACATTGTAAGGAACGAAAAAAAATTAACTTCCTGCAAGTTAATTTTATATATAGAACACCCGAGATGCCTTGCAAGGCTCCCAAAGGGTTTGTCAGGGTTCCTCAGGCAGTGGGTTTGGGGTGAACTTCAGCGCTGGATGGAAGGCAGAGGGGGAGCCTCTCTGCCTGCTCTGCTGTCAGCAGCTCTCCATGAAAAGTAATAACATACACACATTATTTTGCTCTAACTGATTCCACTTGAGACTGCTGTTCTATATTAAGAGTGTGACAAGCCTTTATATATCTAGTTAAATTTTAATATAAAAGTATTTTTTCCATTTGAGAAAAAGCTGACATGACAATTAAGAAAAAAGTATCCACCTGCTTCCAGTGAGCTGGATAGCAACATGCAACAAAAAATAATAATAAAAACTATTTCTAAAACAACATAATAGGTTTTTAAGGGAAGACGGCATGTCAAAACATTCTACAATTACTGACTTCCAGTTTCTAATCTGAGTAGATGTCACTGGGTTATAGAGGGAGAGATGCAGAGGATTGTGGAATGACTGGTGCTGGAGTGAATCATCAACATCTCTGGATTAAACATGAGGACTTGTTCCATTTCAAAAATTACCTTTAGTAATTGAAATAGTAATTTCAGTTTAGCACCCATGAAGCACCGTGGAATGAACACCACCAGGTTCTTTGACTGGTAAAAAACAGCTGCAGGCCAAGAGCATAAAAAACTTAAAGAGAAATGACAGCCAGAGCCCCTAAAAACAAAACCAGAAAAATCCTTTTTGCAAATACGTGATTAAAAGGAAACCAACCGCTCAGAGGGTGATGATATTACCCAGGAGATGTTCCTACCAGTGCTTTGAACCACAGTATCATTTTCCTCTTTCTCCTCTCTGCCTTTTTCCTTTGTCTTCCCAAAAGCATCATGCTGACAAATAACAATTCAAAGAACCAATTATTGTTTCTGGGTCTTTTTTTACATATAGCTTCATCTTAACAGGCTTTTTCTGTAAATCCCCATGAGTGCAATGCCACCTCAGCCCCATTCTGTCACTTCATTCCCCCTGCTCTGCCTGGATGATGGTGTGATCTCTGCACCCAGGCTCCACAAGGATATCATCACTGATGTGAGCAGTGCACATCTCTTCACTCTACCCAGGTCATGAACAAAAATAGTAGATTAGGTTCCAGCTCCAACTTCCTACCCTCTCTCCCTTTCTTTCATAGTGTGAGAAATACTCACCGATAAAGTGGAAAGAGGACAAAGTCGTCAAAGCAAAACTATTTATTAATATAAACATGTCAGCTGAGTCAGGTGCATCTCACTGAGGGGGCACACCTTCCCCCTAAAATGCACAAACTTTCATGCCCTTCCCCGACCAGCGTGGGTCCCTGTCCCCTTTCCCACTGCCTGGGTACTCAGAACTTGCATTCTCTCTGAGCACCTACTGCACCCAAACAATGCCTCCTTTGCTCTCCCCTTTCTCTCCCTCGTAACAAGCATTGGTTATCTCCCCTTCTCCTCCCCCTGCCCCACTCCCTCCTGAGACCCAGCCTTGTGCTAGCGACATCTCTGCCCATGTGACCTAAGTATACAATCTTATGCCTGAAACAATGGCTGAAGCAGAACAATATTTCATCCCTCACAAGCCACCTCTGTTTTATTTATCACCTCTTTGCTGTCTGTCTATCACCAGTCTGTGTGGCCGGTGTGGGCTGGTCCCTGTTTGAAAAGCAGTTACTATATTCAAATGTAACAGTCACACTCCAGTCCTGTTAGTTTGCAAACTCTTTTTTGTGATGAGCTAGGCTTATTCCAAAGTTTTAGGTCTTTGTTTCCTGCTGAGGCCCATAGCTTTGCTCTAGCTTGTGTAAAATAGGATGTAGGTCTTCTTCTGGTCTTTTCTGATCTCGCCTCCTTAGGACCATGATCTTCTGGGTTCCTATTCTTTGTTTAGCAGCTGCTAGGTTTGGGTTCACTGGCATTCTGACCATCTGCATTCCTACTACTACATTAGCAATTAACCTGATAAAACAGGGAATAAGACAAGGTATAAGCAATAATCCAGCAAAGGCACATAATAGAAAGAAGCCCATCTTTCTCCACCAGCTTTTCCCAATAAGTTATCCCACCACTGAGAATGCTGCACCATGTTCCATTTCCATATGGGCACGAGCAAGCTTTCTGATAGCTGGGCCTATGTTCCTAAATTTTGGACAATCCAGTAGGTTTGTGTTCCACCAGGGATCTTTTCCTGACAGGTTGTAGGTTTATCAGAATAGCATGCCATATTGAGCCAGAGATGATGGGTGAAACCCCAGTAACCTTTTCCAGCAATTTTCCAGGTTCTATGGCATTTAATGCAAGAGTCAAGTAAAATAGGTTTTACTAGGACTAAAATTATAATCCAGGCAGTAAAATTTAAATTATTCATTTTCAGGACAGATTATCTTTGAAGAGTTAATTTTAGAAGGTTACATCTCAGTATCACAGCTCAGTCCCTGGGAGGCGACTCCGACTCCGCTGGTCCTTCAATTCGGGTTGCATGTGACCACCCTCTCTGTGGTGTGAACTGCTGTCTCAATTCCCAAGTGTATCTGAAAGGGACCTTCCCATGTCGGTGTCAAGGTGTCATTTTTCCAACACCCAATCTCCCAGGTTTACCTGATGGATGTAAATGTCCAGGGGTGAGGTTTGGGGCAACAACTCCTTTCTTATCTAAGATCTGCAAAAGAGAGCATTATTGCCTGCAAATAATTTTTAAGATACAGGCCATTTGTTTCAGAAACTGGCAACCCTTCCTCCCTTCCCAGAGAAGGTAATCCAAACAGCATTTCGTAAGGAGATACTTGGAGCAGTTGTAATTCTTAGTAATTCTAAAGGTAAACACTCGGTCCACGGCAGTTTAGTTTCAATTATAACTTAGTAATATCGGTTTTAAGTGTAGCATTCATCCCTTCAACACATCCCAAGCTTTGGGGATGCCAAGGAGTATAGAAGTTCCAATTTGCATCTAAAGCCACACACACAGCCTGAAAGATTTTTGAGGTGAAGCGAGTCCCTGTATCAGTGTCTATCCTCTTGACTACTCCATATCTGGGAATGATCTGTTCTCACAGAGTTTTAGCCACATTAGAGGTGGTAGCAGCTGCAGTGGGAAAAGCCTCTACCCAGTGGGTAAAGCTATTGCCAATCGACTATTGCCAGCAGGTATCTCCATCACTGTGCTGAACCTTGGGAGTTCAGTACAACCTACCTGTATACTCTGGAAAAGTCTAAGAGCCAAGGTTCTTCCCCCACTCGTGGTTTTTCTCATCACCTTCATATTCATCTTTTGACAAATCAAGCACTGTTCAGTCACTTGTTTGGCTACTGTGTAAACTCCCACACAGCAATAAGTTCTTAAAAATTAATCACAGAGTGCTTGAGTTCTCCTGTGCATTCCTTGTTGAAGCTTAATTAATATTTCTCTAGTCATGGCCCTGTTCAATATTTGCCTCCCATCTGAAAATAGCCACCTGCCTTTCTGAGTCTTTACACCTCCCATCTTCTGTAAGAATTCCTCTTCCACCTTAGTAAACAGCAGGATTTTTATATCCTTTACTTTGCTGCTAGGTGTTAAAGCAAGCATTTTGGTTTCCTTTTCTATGGCAGCTTCCCTAGCGAACTGATTTCCCCTTCTTTCCAGAGTCCCTCCTTCCTGATGCCCCATGACATGAACTACAGCAATCTCCTTAGGCAGATCAAGAGCTTCCAGAACTTCTAAGACCAGCTGTCTTCTAGGGACTAGTCCCTGTCCCCTTTCCCACTGCCTGGGTACTCAGAACTTGCATTCTCTCTGAGCACCTACTGCACCCAAACAATGCCTCCTTTGCTCTCCCCTTTCTCTCCCTCGTAACAAGCATTGGTTATCTCCCCTTTTCCTTCCCCTACCCCGCTCATGAGGCCTAACCTTGTGCTAGCTACATCTTTGCCTACCTGACATTAAGTATACATTCTTACGACTGAAACAAAACATTACTTTATCTCTTGCAATAGAATCATGAGATGCTTTGGGCTGGAAAGGACCATAAAGCCCATGCAATTCCAACCCCCCGCCATGGACAGGGACACCTTCCATTAGACTAGGTGGCTCCACCCAACCTGACCTTGAACACTTCCGGGGATGGGGCAGCCACAGCTTCTCTGGGCAACCTGTGCCACCTCACCACCCTCATCATAAAAAGCTTCTTCCTTATATCTAATCTAAATCAACATCATCTCTTCATCATGGGAACAAAGCCATTCCCCCTTGTCCTATCTTTCCAAGTCCCTGTCAAAAGCCTCTTCACATCTTTCTTGTCAGCTCCCTTCAGTTACTGAAGGCCAAAATTAGGTCACCCCAGAGCCTTGTCTTCTCCAGACTGAACAATCCCAGTTCTCTCACTCTTTCCTCATAGCAAAGCTGTTTCATCCCTTTGACCATCCTGGTGCCTCCTCTGGACTTGCTCCAAAAGCTTCATGTCCTTTCTGTGCTGGGGGCCCAGAGCTGGAGGCAGCTCTGCAGGTGAGGTCTCACCTGAGCAGGGCAGAGGGGCAGAATCCCCTCCCTTGACCCCTCTCTTAACCCTTATCCTCCTGTTTAACACCTCACCAACTGCTCCCCTTCCATACCTATAATACAAGAAGGAGCCTGATTAATTCTATATCCACAGAACTGACAGAAGAGAAGATACAACTCTCCAGATTTCCTGACTACCACACCTGAGCTGAAAAGTTCTTCATAGGTCATACAGTGCAGTCCAGCTTTGGGTGGTACCATTGAATCAAAGAGGCTTCCAAAGCCCAGATTGCAGTTATTGATCTCTTACAGGTGCCTTCATCCTAAATGACACCTATAAAATATCCAACGCACATATATATATTGTATTTTAAACAGTATCACAAATGACAAATCTATCTAGCATTTTCTGTCTGTGTACTTTTATTCTTTTCTTTAACGCATTCTTAAATTTTGACCTCAAGGTCAGACTGATGGGTCTGAAGATAGCAGATCATCTTTCCCTCAGTTTTTTAATCACTATTCCACAAACCAAAGACTCAACTACTGTTACTTTCTATGACTAGCTCTTCACCCTATTTCTAAAACTGCTCTTAAAAGATTACCGTACATCTGCTCAAGGGCAAAATTTTATTTTAATTAGATGAAAACAAGATTTTAAAAGTGAAGTAAGGATATAGAGGATACAATAAAACTTCTGAAAATCTAATCAAAGCATTAAGATTAAAAGAGTAGCAATGAAAAAGGCAGAAAAATCTCATTTGAACCAGTGAAGGTGAATGCCATCAGTACATAAATAATCAGGACAACATACAACATGGACTATTTTAGGGGCAATGCAATCCAAATGTTATGACTAGGACTCCTACATACTCCCTCTATGCATGTAAGTAACACGATACGTATACATGTGTCTCATGCTCTCATTTCCAGTGCTTGGGATGAGCTCTGCAGTTTAACAGTCACCTTGGGAAAGGACTCACCACTCTCCAAAAGTTCTCTAAAAGCATGTTCAGATTGGCAGGTAAGACTCTGATGGCATCAGTCTGATGGCACCCAGCCTCTGTCTGCAGGGGCTGCAAAGTACCTCCTTGCACCCCATCAATTCAGCATCACAGCTGTTACCACTTCTTAAATCAGTCCTGTAATTCTATCCTGTATTAAGTGGCTTGGAGGGGGAAGTGTGCTACACCCTTCTGAACAGAAACTTCAATGAAAAAACAGCAAACAAGTCAAGGTACAAACCACAACTGTGAAAAAAAACCAAAACCCAAAAAAAACCCCAAACCAGACCAAGTGATGCACAGCAATTTCCCTTCCTCATTTTCAATCCTGTTGCAATTTGCCGCTGCTGCTTTGCTATGGATATCACTGGGAAGCAAGGACAGCAGGGAAGATTGATGTACTGGTTTTGGCTTTATTTCCACAAGGAATCACACAATATCCTGAGCTGGAAGGGACTGACAAGGATCACAGAGTCCAACTCCCAGCTCTGCACAGGACACCCCCAACAAGCCCACCCTGTGCTTGAGCACATTGCCCAAATGCTCCTGGAGCTCTGGCAGCCTTGGGACCATGACCATTCCCTGGAGAGCCAATTCAGTGTCTGACCACCCTCTGGGGGAAGAACCTTTCCCTGATACCCACCTAACCCTCCCCTGACACAGCTCCAGCTGTTCCCTTGGGTCCTATCACTAGTCACAGAGAGCAGAGATGGGAGCTGCCCCTCGGGAGGAGCTGCAGTTCACAATGAGCTCTGACCTCAGTCTCCGATTCTCTCCTGCAGGAATATTTCTGAAGATGACCTGGAATAAGACTGCAGGTGGCTCATTGCCACCATTTACATTTAGTTCAGCGCTCATTTAGAACAGACGTGTCCTGTACCATCTGTGGAGAGGGTTCCTCAAAAGGCAGCTCATAACATTTTATTTGCATTTTTAGATGCTAAGTGGGGTTTAATTTCAAAATCCCACACCTGAAAAGTTTGGGTTCAGTTTACTCTACATGCCAAGGAATATCTCAAACAGTACCAGTGCCAGCAGTGTTTTAAGATATTTTACTGTATTATCAGTAAGACCTTTGATACTAAGATTAGAATGAGATGATACATAATATACTTCATATTACATATATCAAAACTACTTTGTACAACTTTCACACTACTGACCTATCCTCTTTTCTCCTTAGCTCCATTGAATACTATATATTCAGGAACATAAGGGACATGCACCATAATTACTTTGACTCCACATCTCAAGAATCGTAGAGTTTTACCTACACTACACATGTTTTATACTAGGTGCAGAAGCAGCTCCCGAAAGAAAAACAACCCAAAAAGAAAATTTAGAAACTTACCATTCCTACTATTTTCACTCCTCACAGAAGTTACAGCAACACACAATTCACCAGGGCTAAACTTTTCCAGAGCTTGTTTTTAAAGACCTAATAATGAACATGTACAACTCATAAAAAAAAGCTTATATAAAAAGATGCAAAGTCATTAGAGGAGAACATCTGTTGAAATGCAAGCCAGTCATGGTAGAGAGAGAAAAAAATATGTGCATGTGTATATATTTTACCCCATTAAAATTATAGCTATCTGGCTTTGGGGGTTTTTTAAATGTAATTGAAGATTAAAGGGAAAGCATCTTGTGCTATGTCACAGTCCTGACCTGCCATTAATCAGCTGATCAACAGCCCAGCCTGTCAAAGGACTTCCAATGCTCAGTTTGACAACCAGGCATGGCACCTTTTAACTGTTCTTATCACATGCTGAAGTCAGGAGAACTTAAAAACAATCCACAATGCTTTCTGACCTCAAAATGGGTATTTTTCCTTCTTCAGATATGACAGTTACCACAGAGATCATCTATAGTGGTTCATCTCCTCCAGCATCGATGGGTAGTGGCCTTCATCCACCTACTTTCATATCTTCAGTGTGAATTTGCTGCTTCTGGTCACATCAGTCAAAAAATCATTATGTTACAAGACACTAAAGAAACATCAATTTCAGTTGTGTCTGTAGAATCCTGCTAATCTCCCTAAACCTGAACACAAAGATTTCCTTCAGTGAATGACGGAAGTTGACTTACTGTTTATTGAACTTACTAGAGAAAAGCAAGACAGCCTTAATGCCCAGAGAGCCTCGCAAAGCCTAGCCAGGAAGGGCTCAGGCTTCTGCAAAAATGTAACTTTAAATCAATACAAAATGTATGAAAAATTCAAGTGCA
Source organism: Erpornis zantholeuca (assembly GCA_013400515.1). Lineage (NCBI taxonomy): Eukaryota > Metazoa > Chordata > Aves > Passeriformes > Timaliidae > Erpornis > Erpornis zantholeuca. The sequence goes on along the minus strand of VZTN01029783.1, from coordinate 52,455 downwards.
AACAAAAATCAGTAGACACTCACATGATTATCTCCTACAGAATTTCTTCTTTAAATCCACAGGTAAAAGCAAGGAGCCCTATGGAGACAGGCTGAGAGATCTGGGGGTTGGCTCAGCCTGGAGAAAGCTCCAGGAAGAAATTCCAGCACCTCCCAATGCCTAAAATGGCTCCAAGACAGCTAGAGAGAGACTTTGGACAAGGACATGGAATGACAGGACAAGGGGGAATGGTGTCCCAGTGCCAGAGGGCAGGGCTGGATGGGATATGGGGAAGGAATTGTTCCCTGGGAGGGTGGGCAGGCCCTGGCACAGGTGCCCAGAGCAGCTGTGGCTGCCCCTGGATCCCTGGCAGTGCCCAAGGCCAGGCTGGACACTGGGGCTGGGAGCAGCCTGGGACACTGGAAGGCATCCCTGCCCTTGGCAAAGAACAGGACAGGCTCTAAGGTCCCTTCCAACCCAAACCAGCCTGTGTTTCCATGAACTAGAAGTATGAAGTTACATCAACCTACAAGAAAACAGGAGAGGCCTCCCTCCATGTTCCCTGAGACAATCTCCTGCCCAGCCAGAGTTCCAGATCTCACTGGCACTGGTGAACCTCATGTAAAACCTGTCTTACCACAGGTAAGGCTTGAGCCCAGGTCTACAATTACATAGGGTGAGTCACCATACCTTCACATCCGCACTCATGTTTCAGTCCTACCTGCCTTGGATACTGGGAAATCAGTGGGATTTAGACAGTAGGAATATTGCAAATGATGTCTCCTCCAGCACCATGTCCTATTGAATACACACACATCTTGCACTGCAAGCAAGCAAAGCTCAGGCACAGAAGTCACTCTGATACCTCAACCAGCTTTGATCTGATACCAAATTTTCACATTGTGATTTTTTGTCTTTCAATACCACATGACAAATTCCCATGAGTGCTGAATAGAGAAATTAAGATCACATTTAAACTCCATCACTTTTAACACACAATATCCTTTTTCATCAGCTTCAGTGAAGATGGTTTAGGCATATTTATAGCAACATTAACCACATTTCTTCTGTAGGGCAATATTATCCTCATAACAGACAATTGAATACCAGTTGCCATGCAAAACTGCCATTAAAGTGTGCTTCCAAACCTCCAAATTCATATGTAAATAGGTCATCATCAGAACATCTTTAAAACATATAAATATTTTGTCCTAATTAATTGATAGGGAAACTGAACCACGGGGGTTGGATGATGAACTGTACTTCCACTTGGTTCCTGAAGTCTGTGGTCATCTATTCTAAAGGAAACTGTAAAGTTAGAGGCTATAAAGCAATTTCAGCTTTTCCAGCTGGATCACACATTCCTGTTCCTACCAGAAATCCAAATCCCTGTCCTCTCACATTCAAACATCAAACTTGCACATGAGTTGTTATTGTACCATTCACGTAAGGGAATTCTGCTGGTGCTGACATTTGCCTGCTGTCCCAGAAATTCTCATCAGCTCAGGTACTGAGAAAAGCTGGAAATGATCCAGGAATTACTGGTTTAACATGCTTTCAGTAGCTTGGAGTTTTCCTCGGGCTCACCATATAAATTCAGACAGAACAAGTTAACAGACTATCAGCAGTATCCATAAGAAAATTTAAAATTCCAGCAATATTAGTATGGATGTTTCAGAAAAAATGTGCATAGGCGGGAAGTCAGGTCCTGGTTTTGACTTTGAACCACATCAACACCTCCTCAAAATGATTCATCCTCCAGAAGTTGAACAAGGGCATACTTAAACACCCATTACTATTCCCCAAATGAAAACCAGTGACTTTAAAAAGTCACTGCAACCTGCACTTGTGAGAAAGACACCAACTGACCCAAATTTACAGAGCTGCCTGTTATGTGTTTCAATGTAATAAATCAATCCCTTAACAAAAGTGCACTAACACACTGTCAAACAAGCAGGCAGCAACTATAAATAAATGCAGATGGAAATAGAGTGTATCTTGAGCAACAATAAATTTCAACTTTTTCAACAAAACTAAAAGCAACTCCCCCTACAATTCTGCCTGTTCCTGATGTCCTCTTGAAAAAAATTTAAATTAAAATCACCAGTGACCTCAAAACGAATTATTTCCCACTATATTATTTGGAATTCAATACTTTGCTTCCAACAAGCGAGCAACTTTGATGTATGGTCACAATTTGGATGAAGTACTATACTTTTTTCTAGCACCACAAAATTCCTTAATAGGAAATAATGCTGGAGTTCTCCTTGTTTGTTTATTTTTTTTCTTGTTGTACTGGCCTGTCCAGTCAGCATTTCAGTTCCACGCTACTCTGCAACTCAGGTCTTACAAAGGCTGGAAACCTTTGTGGCATCACCTTTGCTGATTTCACACAAGATCAAAGCATGTAGCAGGCAGACACTAGAGATCTAAGCTCTGAAATCACTATAAAATTCAAGTGACACTCTCCACTCTGGATTAATGGGAGATTGACTGTGTAAATTAATCATTAAACAGCCAGGTGCACAACCCTGGCAGGAAACATGCTGCACATTGCTGCAAAAAACCTTCACAAATAAAAAAGTTTATTTTAGAAGAACTCAAACACATTCTTGATTGTAACAAGCAATGAAATCTAAAAGCTGTGCTCAGGGTAAACCTGAATCATAGATTTTCCCTAGACAGGGCAATTACATTCAAAATATCTGTGAGTGGTGCCATGACACCAACATGTGGAAAATGACCAAACTGTGGAAGGAAAGTGATTATGACACAAGCACAAAGAAACCGAGGGGGAAAAAACCACTAAACCCACTCAATACACAGCTAATCCACTGCAATAGTAATTTTTTTCATTGCAATGACTGAAAACCAGCAGGGATGAAAACTAAACAGCTTTTAATCACAAAGTGATTGAAGACATGGTTATTCCTTCCCTTTATAATGAAATAATATTAAAGCCAACCTAAATTTTCTGAATGTAAGAACAGCTCTCACTTTCTGTATTTGAGTTTATAAAAGGAGTTTACAAAAAATGCTAATTCATCTGTGCCAAGCTTCTTATCCTTTGAGTAGACAAGCACCACCTTGGAGACGGATATTAAATTTTTGAGCAATACAAATACTAATAAGAAAGTCTTCCAAAGAGTGTTTTCCTAGTACAGCTTTCCTTATTTTGTTTCCTTTCAGCTTACAGAAACTAGCAAAGAAAAAAAAGGTTTCTGAACATTAGGAAACAGAGGGTAAAGGCAAATAATAGAAAATCTGGGATTTTCACGGCTGTATTTGTACATCCTGCGTAAGTCTCTATGTAAAGCTGAGACTTTACAGCACTGTCTAATGGTAAAGGTCGTTAGCGATAATTTTCACCCAAAGAGGATGTGTGACACCCTGTACCTACACAAAGCAACAACTCCCTATTTAAATTTTTGCGACACCCACTGAGCACACCCAAGATGAGTTTGTGTACAGCAGTGATTTTACTTTTGCAGCTATGAGCCCAGCAGGCATGGAATAAAAGGTAGTTTACACATTGGAAAACCCTTGGTTGGAATGCCCAGACCACGTCTGTCAGCATGGTGTCCCCTAAACCAGCTTAATTGCACTTCTGCATTTTCAGGGAACAGAAAATTCTGAATCTGGTAATACTGCAGGAAACTTGTTTTACCAAATGAAGCCACAACCAGGACCAGGAAATGTTATCCAGGTCCTGGAGCATCCAAGTCCTTCTCACAATATGCTCTGGAGATCAACTGCCCCTCTTTAGCAGGAATATTGCTCAGTTTGTCAGTAAAACATTAAAATTCTTCTTCATCATGCAAGATGCACTAAGATGCTTATAATGAGCCCAAAACACAGAGTCCATTTTCTTTAAATTATTCTTCAGATCCCCCACTATGCCAATGTCCCAAATTTAGGTTATCAGATTGCTACATGAAGCTTGTTCTGTGTGCAATTAAGGGCTCTTAACAACCCTAATGATGTCACAACTGCAGTAAGGACAGAGCCCTTACATTCTGAATATCCCATTTTCACATTCCTCAAGCCCAAACTGTGCCCAGAATCATCTGTATGCAGCACACATCCACCAAAACCTTGGCAAGCAACCTACCTCTCCTTCAAATAAATATTTATTTTGAGCAAAGGGAGGAAAAGTGACAGTCTCAAGTAGATCTAAAAGAACTTCTGCGAGGATCAGCCATAAACAAAGCAAGGGAACAAAAGCAGGAAACAAAAAGCAAGCATCATTACTGCTGCAGTGTTTCGGTGACTAAATGAGTATTTCATTCAAAGCCATGCACAAAAGCAAATTATCACCTCTGTTCACTGCTGTAAAATTGATTTCCAAATATTCCAGCCCTACTTCCAAGATGCTGCAGTGCTTTAACAGGCAGATGCGAGCACGTGGCTGTGCAAGAACAAAGCAGAGGCATAAAACTGCCGTGGTCCTTCTTACAGTGAATTCCAGTTTGGAGCAGCTCCCTCCTCCCCCAAAACTCCTTCACTTACAAAATCACATCATTCTCAGCCCCATCTTCTGCCTGTTTTTCTCTGATTTTTTCCCTATGCTTTAGAAGACGTGATTTAAAAGCTCCTACTTGCTGGGAATATTTTGAGTGCAGGAAAAAAAGCAAAGCTCTACCTGATCAAGAAGGTAATTCCAAGTGCCCCGCTTAGAACTTCAAATTGCAAAAAAATTCTTCAAGGAAACTGTTCAAGAAAAGAGCACCCAAGGGTATCCTAAATTAATACAGTAAGACAACAGCTTGGTCAGCAGCAGCAGCATTACCTAAATATAGGATTTTCAGCATGGATTTCATAGACATGTTAGGCGCAGGAAGCTCAGGGTTTGAAATTTGATTGCTCACAAAAGCTTCAAGCAACAAGCCGGGAAAGTGAAATCCATCACTTGCATTCCAAATATTACTTAAATTTATCAGGACACAGGATAAAAGGATTGCTGGTCCTAGATTTTTTTTTTTTTAATTAAAGAAAGCAGTGCTAATCTCAGGCATTTTTTGGTATTTCAGTGTAAGTTATTTACATCAAATGTAAATTGATGAAGATAGTAACAAGCATCTGGTTGGACCTGAGCTTATTTTATTAGTTGCCAAGAGAGGCCATGGCGGCTCCATTCCTGGAAGTGTTCAAGATAAGGCTGGACAGGGTTTGGAGCAACCTGGTTAGAGAAGTGTCCTTCCCCATGGCAGGGGGTTAGAATGAGAAGAGCTTTAAGGTTCCTTCCAACCCAAACCATTCTGCGATTACTTTGCATCCATAACAAAAGCAACACCTGAGATTGAAACACTGGAAAAATCTAAAGCAGTGTCAGACAACTGCTAAGGGACTTAGGTATTCCCTGATACTTAGAGAAACAGAAAAAAGAGACAGAAACGGTGACCACTGCAGATAAGGTGTTTGTAAGTCTAAGCCAGTGATATGTCCCTGGATTTGGCAAGCAGAGGAGTGTTATCCTTTCTCTGCTCTGTTCCAGGAGGTCTCAATACCCAGACGTGCTCAGCAGGAAGACAGGAACAGGACAGGACTTACTCCTCTCTCTCACAGGTTAAAACCATGAAGTGGTTCAATAATTCCAACAACTAAAGCTCCAATGGGGAAGGCACTGGATGTGTGTGAAGCAGAGATGATGGGGAGGATCCAGCATGAGCTGTTTTGTCTAACTGCTCTAAATTTTCCACTACTGCCTCCTTACTATAAAGCAGACTGAAAATAAGCAGTGAGCTTATTTCAAACATTAACAAAACCTCCCGCAAGTCAGATATTTATGCTGGTTGTTTAGTGCACAGCAAAACCCACAGAACAACTCAGATATTTCAAAAATACAGAATTATTTCACAGGTGAAGTTTTGTTCTTAATACACCCCTAGCAAAATATCAGATTGTCCAATAAAACAGTAAGAAGAGCAATAACACAGAAGTCAGATGAAATATTAGCTATGAGTTTCTCAATGAACAGATCATTTAAATAGAATCATGGAATGGTTTGGGTGGGAAAGGACCTTAAAGACCTTCTAGTTCCATGTCCCTGCTATGGGCAGGGACACCTTCCACTAACCAGGTTGCTCCAAGCGACAACATATACAATATTTATATATTATATACATGTATGGATAAACAGAAACATAGATATGCATGCATAAAGATATCCACACGTACCTCCGAGAACTAAATAAAAGCCTATAATTGTTCTTTTTTCTCAGCGTATTCATTAAAATTGATGATGCTTAAGTATTTCCTACTGGAATAGCTTATTCTTTTTTACCAGTGCACAATGTCTGAGTGAGCCTTTCATTAAGAAGCATGGAAAAGAAAATCATATTAAAGCACAAAAAGATCCTAATGAAAAGGGAGAAACAGAATGGGGATCAGGCACAAATGCAGCCCCCAGGTCTAATTTGAGCACTTAAACTGATTTGATTCAAATTGCCAACATTCTTGGCTCTATTAAGCAGCTTCCTGACCTTCCTAAATCTTTAAACTGCCTCGGGTAGCTTTTTTAAATCAATAGCTTGTATATAAGATTTTGACCAAAAGTTCCTATTTATTTAACAAAGAGAATAGTGATAGTTCTTTTCCAGCTCACAGCTCTCTCAGGTTGTGATTTACACAAATATAGAGGTAAAATTCCTCTTCACTATAATATTCTTTGACCAAGGACACTCTATAACCACCAAGTCCTGCATAACATTTAATCAGCAACACATAAGTGCTCCCATTATATTATTAAAAAGGGAGTTTAAGGGATACACTCCAATCTTTTTTTCTCTCCAACTGTCAGGTTGCATGGTTAAGTCCTGCCTAGCATTTGCCATCTTCCACCACAAAAAACATTTTACTATGAAAGGAGTACCAATGCTTCTACACACAAAATCCATATTCCTGGAATCATTTGCTGTTTCATCACATAGTCAAAATATTATTTGCAGCTACAGTCATACATCAAACTGCCCATCAGTGAGCCTACACACACAATCCACATACACTGACTGTTCAAGAAGTCAATCATTATCCTGAATTTGTTAATCTAACCCTTTCCAATCTCAGGACAATAAATCTGTGTGAACCAGAGGTCATTTCTTACCCTGTGCTTTACCTGCCTTGCCTGGCGAAGAGTGGCTGAGGGAGCTGGAGGGGCTCAGACAGGAAAAACAGAGGCTCAGGGGGTTAGAATGAGAAGAGCTCATTCACAGTCCCTAAAACTCCCTGACAGGAGGGTGCAGCCAGGGGGAATCGGGCTCTGCTCCGAGGGAACAAGGGACAGGACCAAGAGGAAATGGCCTCAAGTTGCACCTCTGACAGGGGATTAGACTGGATATTGGGGAAAATGTCTTCATGGAAAGGTTGGTCAGGCACTGGAACAGACTGCCCAGGAGAGTGGCTGAGTTCCCATCCCTAGAAGTGTTCAAAAAACATGTGGATGTGGTCAGAGGTGGTCTTGGCAGTGCTGGGGGAGCGGTTGGACTTGATGATCTTGGAGGGCTTTTCCAACCTTAATTCCACCTGCTAATTAGGCAGCTGGGTGACACAACTCGGTTTAGGCAGGACAGGAGGTTGTGTCACTGAGCTGCAGACAGTGCTTTGAAGAGTCTGTTAACCAAGTGTGCAGCATCTTTTTGATTGTACAATACTCAATGCCGCCAATTTCACTTTCAAGTTTGGAGCTCCCAAGCTCCCACTGCTCCAAATGTTATCTCTGGATGCTGCTGCAGCTCTGTGACTGGGGAATTTCTCATCCCTCCCAGCAGTAGCTCCTCTCCTGCCCATATTATGGCAGCTCGAAGCCCGCAGCAGCCTCCAGCCAGCCAAGAGCCCACTGAAGGTTTGTACTGAAATAGAAGGCAAGCACATCAGGCACATTCTGTGTTTTCTATTTCAGCTTCTGTTAATACCAAGATGTTTAACTTTGAACAACTAAAATGGCTGGTTCCACATCTTAAAAAAAAGTCACCTGAAGTCCTTCCTAAATCAGCCTTCTATCTCTAAAGAGCACCACTGCTCTGGGGTATGCTACTTAAACACCTAACTGCAGTCTAAACAAACAGATTTCCCAGGGAAAAAAGAAAACAGAATATTAGCAGACTGCAACTTGATGCTACAATGTTCATCCTTCACTGTGAACCCAAGATGTGAGAGATTAGTAAGTTAGTGAACCACAAGATGTATCTTTACAATGTAAATCAAAATAGTCAAGGCCACAAATATAGTCACCATATACATCTAGATAAGATAAAACTATTAACATGCCCAATTTAATTACATCTCTCAGTCCAGCAGATAAGCACATGGAATATGCTGCTCTCAGAAAATAATTTTCACTTGCCCTTATACTTCCCATTTGTACCTACAAAATCTAATAACACATCAAGTCCTTTAAAGCCAAGCCCTTGACAACCCTGAACCAAAACAACAATCTTCTGCAGAGCCATTTCTGACAGGAGACAGCAAACTCAAGGCATGTGAAAGAAGACACATGACTGCAAAACTCTGAACATTGCTTGTTTGCACTTCTCAGAGCTCCGAGTTTAAAAACATTACTGGAAACTTCGACTCCTTAATAAACTAATAAACAGACAAATCATCTATAAAGAAAAACATATACTATAATTTCAGGCAAAATTTTAGACTAGAATTATATGCGAGAAAGAAACAAGAAGTTTTATCAAAACAGGTAAGAGGATAAAAAATTAACGTTCTATTAGTAGTGAATATATACCAATTATTTTGTTCACTTGGCATCACCATTCAGAAAAGAAGCCTCTCAAGTCCAGTCCCCTTAAAACAACAAATACCCTAAGTTCCTCCAAGAAAGTAACAGGTGGGAGGCTATTCCATAAAGCACTCTCCCAGCTAAAAGAAAATTCATATCATGAAAGTGGCAAAAAGACATGAAAAAGGCAGGTTCGCACTTCCAGGGCTTGCCTAGCCAGGAATCGTTTCCATAACAAAACCTCTTTCAAACTGTCTGCAACACACACTCAGCTACAGACTGTCAGTAAACAGGAATTAAAAAAATTAAAGTATTTTCTTCCATGAGTTCAGGTTATACAGACTTCTCCCAAATCCACAGGGAATTTCATTAAAGGGTGCTTGGTACTTTCAGGAGCTCCCCAGGAAAGTAGTCACTGCCTAGGATAATCATCCTTTTCTCATTTCCTTCTTTTCCAGGAATCAGCTGTGCCCAGGGAATTCACCTAATGCATGTAGACACACACACTGGCTCTCTCACTGCCACAGCTGACAAACTGAAGGCAGGTAACCATCTTACAGAAACCCTTGCCATAATAGAGAAGCCAGGGAGCATTCCCAGCCTATTCCCATGAAGATTTCCATTTTCTCATCCTGTGAGATAGCCTTCAGACACACAACCCAACCAAGTAACCCAACACTAAAAGAACTGGCCCCAGCACTGCAGAAATGCACTTTCCATCATCATATAGCCCAAAAATCACTGTCCTGTGCAGACAACTCTCATTCCCACATTTGCACATGGCCTGGACCAGCACAGAGCTGGGGAGCTTCCATCCACCTGCCCAGAGTCCCTCTTTAGCCTTTTATTCCTCAAAAACATAATTACTCTGAACCAGCAGGACTCTCTCAATACTCTATCCCATTCAATCCCCTCCTGCTGCCAGTCCTGTCTCCCCATAAGCCCAGGAGCTTCTTTCCACCAGGCTGCTATTCCCACTGTCCCTCCCCAGGAGCCAGCAGCATTACAACTCCAAAAGATAAGGCCCCCAAATGCCAGCTACTCCCATAAGGATACTGTTTCTCTCCCCTGCACATACCTCTCCTGAAATAACCTTTACCCAAAACCAACACCTGCTGATCTGCCAAGAAGAACTTCCTTAACCCCCCCAAACACCTCTAGAGTCTCCACCCAGCCCTAATACCCACTTGCACACCCTTCCCCTCCAACCTGTTCTCAGTCTGATCTACTCCCATCTCCACATTAGTCCTTCTCCCCGCCCAGGAATTGGCCCCACACCCACGCTGTCCTCTGTCCACTTGCTCCTCATTGCTCCAATCTGCTTCCAACTCCAGCCACATCCACACATAAAGCCAGCCCCCATTCACCCACCATCCTTAGACTTCCATCCATAGTCTCCAAACCTAACCCTGCTGCCAAAAAACATCCCCCTACTCACTTCCCTCACACCTTACCTTCTGTCCAGACCTACTAAAACTTAAACCTAACATTTTCCTGGCTCAACAATCCATCACATCCAGACCCCCACTGACCCAGTGCTCTATAACCACAACCTTGCTCCTACACAGCCCCTTAGAGTCACAACTGATCACCAGTGACCCCTCTGCAACCCCAGCCAACCAACACCAACAATTCTGCCCCCTCAGAGGTGCCTCTCTGCATTAAAATACCCTGTACTCACCAACTGGGGCACTCAATACCCACATCCCATTGCTCCCAGATCTCCCCAAGGAAGCCCCAACCACTCACCTCCTCTGTGGACCTCCAGACCTTGCCTTTCACACTGTTACCTCATCACCCCACGCTGCCATCACCCCTCAAGCTTTTCTCTGCACATCCACCTCTCCCTCTGCATCCAAATCCCTTTTGTCTCCCTGCATGGCTCCTGCCCATCCCTTCACACTCACATTCCCCTGAATCAGCCCCACACTCACACCCTCATTGCCCTCGGACTCAGCCAGGGCCCCAGCCCCTATTGTCCCCTCAACACGCTCCTACACTGTTCTAACACCTGCATCCTTACCGTCACCTGGATCCGTCCCCTGCCTTTATTATCACCTGGACCTGCCTCTCATCTTTATCATCACCTGAGCGTCCCTCACCGTCCCCTTGACCTGCCACTCACCTTTACTGTCGCCTCTATCTGCGGCTCACCTTTAACCTCACCCGGTCCCGCCCCTCACCTTTACTGTCACCCGGCCCGTCCCCTCTCACCACGACCCTACTGCCCTCACTCATCCCTGGATCCCCCTCACCCTTCCAGCCCGTTTGAGTGGCCAAACCTGCTTCTCGTACCCACCTCCCTATTTCCCTCAAGTGCCCCTTTGGGCAACCTGACCCGGGCCACCGAGCCACTGCTGTGTCCCCTCCTTTCTCCCTTGCCCCGTCCCTCACTCCCCCCCCTAATGCGGCTGCCGGACATTCCCCTCCGTACCCCAAACCAGCCCGACCCCCATACTGCGAACCAACTCCTCGCCCCAAACCAGCCCCTCACCCTTGAACCAGCCTTTCATCCCCGTACCGCAAACGTAACCCCTCACTGCTGAACCAGCCCCGAACCCCTAAAGCAGTCCCGAACCAAGCCCTCGCCCCAAACCAGCCCCTCACCCCCCCTCC
>VZTN01029783.1:8256-40953 GCA_013400515.1 Erpornis zantholeuca | reverse complement strand
GGGGCCTCCGCCGCTCCTGCTACGGTGGCCGCGAGTGGGGGGGCGAACCGGGAGGGCGGGGCCAGTGACGTCACCCGCGCGGCCATGGCGGCGGGCAGGGGGCGGATCAGGGGATCGCAGAGTCACAGGATGGTTCCACTAATTACCTCCCCAGTTTAGAAAGAGTGGAAGCAATTCTTGGTTAGGTCCTACAGCTGCAGAGCTCTTCACTTAGGGGGGAGTTTCTCATCTCAGCAAGTTTAACAAGCAGAGTTTAAAGCACACGGCAATTCCCAAACCATGAAATGGCATCTCCCAGGAAATTAGCTGATTTAAAATTGAGCTGTAAAATTAAAGCCCCTTTATTGCTCTCCGTTAGTTAAATATTACAGGTGAGAATATTAGGTTAAATACAGGTTAAACATTACGGGTGAGAAAGCAGCAGCCGGCACAGGTACAGCACGAGCACTGCCCCCAATTAAAGGAAGGCGAATGGGAGTAACAGAATCACAGAATCACAGAATCGCTGGGGTTGGAAAAGACCTCCAGGATCACCGAGTCCAACCTGTGACCCCCCCACCTTGTCAACCAGCCCCGAACACTGAGTGCCACCTCCAGTCGTTCCTTGGACACTTCCAGGGATGGAGACTCCACCACCTCCCTGGGCAGCCCTTCCAGTGCCTGACAGCCCCGTCCGTGAGGAAATTCCTCCTCATGCTCACCCTGCCCTGCCCTGGCCCAGCCTGAGGCTGTTCCCTCTCCTCCTGTCCCTGTTCCCTGCCAGCAGAGCCTGACCCCCCCCGGCTGCCCCCTCCTGTCAGGGACTTGTGCAGAGCCACAAGGTCCCCCCCGAGCCTCCTTTGCTCCAGGCTGAGCTCCTTTCCCAGCTCCCTCAGGGATTCTCCAGCCCCTTCCCAGCTCCCTTCCCTTCCCTGGACTCGCTCCAGCCCCTCCAGGGCTCTCCAGAGCTGCCCCCAGCACCGGAGGGGCCCCAGCAGTGCCAGCACAGGGACGGGCACTGCCCTGGGATGGAGCAGCCCCGTGCTGGGCTCCGCTGCCCCCCATGGACTATGGAGAGGGGTTGCCTGGGGGTCTCTCCCACCAGCATCCTAGGGGTGCCACCGTACCACAAGTGAGCCCGAAAAAGTCCCCTCAGAGGTGGGGTTGTGTCCCCCCTACCTCGGGAATGCCCCCCAGTCATCCCACACATTGTGAGTGTGGACCTGAGGCATGGGGAGACCTCGAGGCTGAAGGTGAGAGCAAAGGAAATGTTCAAGGCGAGGCCGAATGGGGCTCTGAGCAACCTAGGAAGCAAAATGGGAAGAGATTATTCCTTGAGGAGTGTAAGGCCCTGGCATAGGGTGCCCAGAGCAGCTGTGGCTGCCCCATCTCTTGGAGCATTCAAGGCCAGGATGGACAGTGGAAGGTGTCCCTGCCCGTGGCAGGGGGTGGAATGAGATGAGGTTTAAGGTCTCTTCCAACTCAAACAACTCTGTGATTTTATGATTCTAATTGTGTAAGCAAAAAAAAAAAAAAAAAAAATAGGATCTGAAGAAAAGGATACCCTCCTACCCTGGAAAACAAGCTAATGATCTCCAAGGATTTCTGGGCCTTAATTTGTAACAGCAAAGGTCTGAGCAAGGAAGAATAAAGACTTTAAAAGTCATCCTCTTCTGAATTTGTGGGCAAAGCAGCAAACTCTGCTGGACACACACCTGTACAGCAGGAAGGGTGAAAATTTCAGGCCTTTCATATTTAACAGAATAAAAAAGGCATGAGAAAGTTTACAGCGTTTGGAGTTCTGGGTCTATCTCCAGCAATATGATTGTGTCTGGACTTAGAGAAATTGTTTCAAGTGAGGAACGATATCAACAACTCAGAATTTATTATTAAAAGAAACAGAGGGGGAAAAGATCCTATTCACATCTTTCCCTCTAAAAGAATCACCAGGGTTTAGGTGCCACAATGCAAAGACAGCAGACTGGGTGGAGATAGCCAACTCACCATATTTAAATAGTTCATTTGTATTTAGAAATTCAAATGTTAGTTACTTTTCTGAGGGAGGTTCTCAATGGGAACCTTGGTGGTTTCTGTGTGAGTTACTGGGATAACGAAGGGTGTTGAGCAGATAGGAAAGAAAACAGTCTAAAAACTGGTTGTTTTTTTCTTGTCAGTCAATTATCTCTAACAAAACCATTGCTCAGAGATTTCGCCTTTTCTGCTTGAGGCCTTAAGAAGGAGGATGAAATCTTGGGTTTAGTTTAAAACTGCTGTGATGGGCTTGGTGACCTGGTATTCAAAGGCAACATAAAAACAAAAAGGTGTGAGTGATGAGAAATAGGTTGCAAGTTCCTTGTAGGCTATCTGGAAATGGAGGCACAGAGAGGTTATTTCTACATACATCTATATTCCTGGGACACAGAGAACTGCCAGCATGCCCTGAATCTGTGGATTCAGATACCCAGACATTTCCCAAGGTGCTGCCAGAAAACCCAGTCTGGCTCTGAGAATCAGCCACCTGAGGATACACTGCTCTCTGGACTGGCACTGTGGTGGGGTGACCCTGGCTGGACACCAGGTGCCTCCCAAAACTGCTCTCACTTCTCTCCCCACCTGGGCAGGGAGAGAAAATACAATGAAAGGCTCGTTGCTGGGATAAAGGCAGAGAGAGATCACTCAGCAATTACTGTCATGGGCAAAAGAAATTGAGGAAATCAGTTTAACTTATTACTAATCAAATCAGAGAAAGGCAATGAGAAATAAACCCAAGTCTTAAATCACTTTTTCCCCACCCCTCCTTTCTTCCCAGGCTCACTTTCCCTCATGATTCTCTACCTCCTCCTTCAGAGTGGTGCAGGGGGACAGGGAATGGAGCTGTTGTCAGTCCAGCACACTTTGTCTCTGCCACTCCTTCCTCCTTAGGGGTTGGACTTCTCACACTCTCCCCCTGCTCCAGCGTGGGCTTCCCATGGGGTCACAGCCTCCTTCAGGCATCCCCATGCTCTGGCATGGGGTATCCATGAGCTGCAGGTGGATCTCTGCACCCCCATGCCCTCCATGGCTCCATCAGACATGGAGGGAAGCTCCAACACCTCCTAACAGGAGTCACCCCCATGTCAAAGCTTCGTCACCCAAACCCAGGACAGTCACACAGGTGCTGCCAGCACAAGTTGCTCCCACCAGGTGATGCCAAAAGGTTGCAACCAGCGGAAGCATTTCTGGCATGGCTTTAAAACACTGCATGGATCAGCCAGATATAGCCAGCCCAGGGCTGGGCTTGGCATCTAGGTCAAATATTACCCCTATTCTCTACTTTGTCTCTCCTCGCATCTGTGTTCACTTGCAGTTATCAGTGATAACAATACTTACATTTTCACAACATCTGCTCCCCCCTTTCTTGCCAAACATAGCTCACTGTTACACAAAAGGCAGAAAGTAAAAACATTGATTAAGGGTGCAAATAAACTTGGAGAGATTGTTCCCATCCTGGATTTCTCTTCATTGGTGTCCGATTTGGCGAACTGCCTCTGTGCTCAACAGTTTATGTGGGTTTTTATCCAGCTAGGCAGAGAAAGAACGAGATACCATCCATCCTAAGATCTATCCCCACCCTTTTCCCAAGTAGTTCCTTAAAAGTCATAGGATCACAGAATCACAAAATGGTTTGGGTTGGAAGGGACCTCAAAGCTCATCTCGTTCTAATGCCCTGCCATAGGCAGGGACACTGCCCAGTAGAGCAGATTCGTCCAAGTCCTGTGCAACCTGGCCTTGAACACTTCCAGGGATAGGGAAGCCCCAACTTCCCTGGGCAACCTGGGAAATCAGCAATTCAAAAAGTTTTTGCAGTTGTTTTCTACCAGATAACTGGAATTATTAGATCTGGGCGGTGGTTGATGGTTGTTTTTTATCAAGCAAACTTTAAATCTCTCAAAAGAAGAGTTAAGAAGGATCATCTAGTGAATGAGAACAGGAGGAGAGGTCTGACATCACAATAAACCAACAGCCCAGCTAACAGAGCATTCATCAGCTGCCTGTAGCCAATCTCAAATACTTGGGAGAAGAGTAACATCTGTGAGTGTTGCACAAGAGAAGAAATCCTTTCCTAGCCTTGTTAGTGATCACACTGTGCCCTTCCTGGCACTGTCTGCATGAAATATTAGCTGTGGGAGATAATTATTTTTAAATTAACTTTAATCTGTTTCATTTTAACATGCAAAAAATGTTCCAAAATGTCTTTTTTTTTTTTTTTTTTTTTTTTTATTCACAGGCAACTTGCTGACATGAAATATGGTTTGGAAGGAGAGGAGTTAGGTTAGCCCGGAGTGCTGACTGAGCTATTTTTATTTCAAAAAACAAGAATATTTCATAATAGAATGGTTAAAACACCCTTTCCTGGCAACAGGCACAGCAGAACAATAGTGTTTTTGCAAGCCACACATAGGTAGAGGATTGCCTCGAGGGATAGAAGAGACCTGTGTATCACAGATAAAAACATAACATCAGAAGAGCAACAATTCGGTGACTGATCTCTGCTCTCTGGTGACCAGGGACAGGACCAAAGGGAATGGCTGAAGCAGTGTCATGGAAGATTTAGATGAATATTAGGAAAAGATTCTTCCCCCAGGGGGTGGTCAGACACTGCCCAGGCTTCCCCAGGGTTTGTTGTGGCCCCAAGGCTGCCAGAGCTCCAGGAGTGTTTGGACAATGCTCCCAGGCACAGAGTGGGATTGTTGGGGTGCCCTGTGTAGAAACAGGGGTTGGATTCGATGATCCTCATGGGTCCTTTCCCACTCAGGCTACTCTATTCCATGGTGTTCTATGACTTGCACAACTTTATGCAGTATGTGAAACAACCAATTCAACAAGCATTTCCATGGTCATTGATTTTAGACAACTATAAAAAAGCAAGTACCACCAGCACTGAATTAGGTCTGGAATGAGGAGTTACACTCACCTCTGTTGGCTCTTGTTGCCAAACTTTTATGGCCCCATCTGTTGTAGTTATGTGTGCAGCTGAATCCATATTTACTCAGCACATATTTGCTCAGTATATAAGCCAAGTTACTACCCACTTCATATGCCCAATGACAGGATAGCCAGACATGCTAATTAATGAATTGGCCTCTGGGGTGAAATTATGTCCGCATTAAGAAGATTCACATTGATATTAATAAGGTCAGAACATCATCGCTGATGACTGAGTCATGGCTGAGCTGGGTATCACAGACATGTAAGCAGTGGATTTGCCCTAGGAGGCTGTTTCAATGGTATTTTTATCAAAATTGATCAAGTCGTGGTGATATCAGGGGTCAAAAATCACATGAAACCATGACCATAATGCTGCATTTTACAGGCTTTTTATCTTCTGTTGAGATGAGCTCACAGGAGTCCCAAACTTCAGAAATAACTCCCTAGCCAAGGGCCTGGAATCAACTCTTTCCAATTATCTTGTAACCCAGCATCACCAGTTTTTCTGCTCCTCACCCAACCTGCTGTTTCCACCCATTACAATCTCTGCCCACATTCCCAAATCCTCAGCACCTTGCACCCTGTCTCTTCTGTTGAAGGTCCTTCTGTTTCCCCCAAAACTCCTCTTTCCTTGGTGCTTTGCCTCCACAGTACTGGTGAAGTCTGAATCTGAGCACAATCGTGCCCAGACCAAAATATATTCACTCAAGATGCTTGTTTGCTACCTGTGGAGGTAACTCTACATGTGAAAACTGCCACGTGGTTTTATCGTAAAACCCCAGAATGGTTTAGGTTGAAAGGGACCTTTAAAGACCATCTTGTTCCACCCCCTGCCATGGGTGGAGCCACTACCCCAGGGTGCTCCAAGCCCTGTCCAGCCTGGCCTGGAACACTCCCAGGGACAGGGCAGCCACAGCTTCTCTGGGCACCCTGTACCAGGACCTCACCACCCTCACAGGGAAGAATTGTTGCTAATATGTACTCTAACCTGCCCTCTGGCAGTGGGAAGCCATTCCCCCTTGTCCTGTCATTCCAGGCCCTTGTTTAAGGTTTACAGCTCTCTGGTAACCCCTCTGGGCACTGCAAGGTGCTCGAAGGTCTCCCTGGAGCCTTCTCTTCTCCAGGCTGAACAGCCCCAACCCTTCCTTCAAAACACTCACTGGGTCATTTGAAGGACTTGTTTCATTTTTTTCTGCTCTCCAGATTTCCTGCAAACAACTCACCCTTATTTTGTTTTGGTTCCCTTGATCCTGTCCCAGACCTCACACTGGCATGAGTCCCCCTCATACCAAAGAGCTTTTCCACCCAAGTTCCCAAGCTGATACAAATGTCAGAACAGCAGGAGCAAGCACAGAAACCCTCTATTTTCTACCCACCCAACTAGAAATCCTCCTATGAGCATGTTTGACAACACAAATCCATTTTTTAAGCACATTTAGGTAAAAAATCAAAGTTTGCTAGAGAGCTAGTATGATCTCTCTTTTTCCTTTATTTAGATGTGGATGGCCAAAGGTCCTTTGAAAATGTGCTTAATAAGGGAAGAAATATAGTAACTCAAGTGCTGCCAGGAACAAAGGCCTGAGAGATTTGCAGCCACAATAATGATGAATAGCAGAAAAATAACTACATCTGCACAGTTGCTTTAGATTTTTAGGACAGGGAAAAACTAGCAATAAAAGTTTATTGAAGCACAGAAATTGGGAGAGAAAATTAAGAACAGTGCACTCTTCCAAAGCTGTTGAGGGCATGGTGGTTACTGAGACTGTGAAAACCTCATGTGGACTTGGGTTGTGTGCAGGGCCCTGGAGGAGCTCTAGTGATTACAAAAGTTTGGGTTTTGGATTTCTATGTAATTCAAAATAAACAATATTTCATAGGCTCATCAAATGTTTTAAGTTGGAAGGGACATTAAGGATCATGTGTAGCATCAGGTTCAGCAAAAAGCATCTCAGTGGCCAAGTTACTTGCAGTGTATCTGCCCTTTTTCTTGTAGATTTTCTATTTTGAGATCGTGTCTTGAAAGAGATTCATGGAAAGGTTTGACCCATTTATCTGCATCTGATTTTATGGGGAAGAGGTGCAGGCTCTGAAGAGCAGCATCTGATGGCCTCAAGCTGGGTAACTATGAACCCAAAGTATCTGTTTGGGAAAATGTTGATTTGTATAGACCAGGTACTAAAGTTAGGGCCAGAGTTGGGGAGTGTGGCTCCCAGCCCAGAGCCATAATCTCTATAAAACCACTCCTCCAAAGTCCTGGCATATTTTGAGATAACCTCCATCTTAAAAATCAAAGTATTGTATCAAGTACAAAGAGATCAAAAGAAAAGAAAAGTCAAAAGAAAGTAACTTGCATGTCTTGAGAACAGAAAAGTAATTTCAGTGAGCTCTCTCTGACAGACATTTTTTGAAAGCTAACACAGGATGGTAGATTTGCTGCAGGAAAAAAGTCAACTACATGCTCCAACTATGATATTTATAAAAAGAAAGGCTGTGTTTGCAAGCAACTCTTCTGCATAGACAAATCATCCAGTTCCAGCCTGCTCTCTGGAAGGAGCATGTTAACTACATCAGCCTTTTTTTCAAGCATGGAGCAAAGTCCCAAGTGTAGCAAGTAATTGAAAGATCGTTGACCAACAACAGCAAGTTAGATGCAGTCTGGGGAGAGCCTGGATGCTGTATAAATAGCTCTGTCTCCCTCCTCCCTTCCAACACGGAGCCCGGAGCCCGGCAAGAGGATAACGAATGGCATTCAGAGTCACTGAAAGGCATTCAGAGCCAGCACCTACCCGGGATAATGTGACCCTCCCCACATTCAGCTGAGGGAAGGGGTTGAAAAGAGAGGAGCTGCCGGCATTATTCAGGATGTTCTTGGGAGGAAAAAAGGGAGGTAAGGCACTTTTGTATATTCAAACCCCAAACAAAACAGTGAAGACAGGCTGCACGTTATTCAGGGCCACATTAGACGTCCTGCATTTCTCACAGAGAAGCATCTCTGCTGTGTCTGATCTCAGTGACTCCCTGCTCTGATGTCGGGTCTGAGGGAGCAGCTGGTGCCCATGGTGGTTTGGTACCGAGAGCCCTGGCAGCCCCACGATGGGTGCAAGACTCACCCCGCTAACACCATCCCAAGGGTGCAGACAGGCAGGCAGATGGTGCCACATATGTTTGAGGTCTTACCTCCCCTAGAGAGATTTACTGATGAGGAAGAGGAGGAATGGAAGGAAATGCTATTGCATTCATGCCTTCCCTTCCCCTCCTCTTCCCCACTCATTTTCAGAGGCTCCAGAAGTGCGACACTTCCTTGCCTTAGCCCTTTCTGTTGGGAATTGAGCACTGCTGCCCAACCCTCACTGACGCAGCTACAAGGAAATGTGATTGCTGCCCTTGACATGCAGCCTAGCACTGGCTGACTCACATATCTGGGGTGGAAACACCTTCCCCAGTCAGCTCCTGGTACGGCAGTTCCCGTGGCGTTTTTTACTTCCTGGGAACAGGCCCCAGCACAGGGACTACGGGGAGGTCAGGCACTGCTCCAGGGGTGCAGGTGTGTTTCTGACTGCTGCACAGACAGACCCTGTGCAATACCCAACCTCTGCTGCGTTCAATTCCTCTACCAGTTCTCTCTCTCTCCTCGGGCTCACATATCAAGTTGCTTCCTTCCAGCTCTTGGGAAAGATGTCGGAATGGTATTCACTCTCTGTTGAATACTAAGCTCCATTTTCTCAGATGCTTGAAGCCTGAACCACCTTCCCTGGCTACAGCCAGGGAAACAGCAGTGGCAGGAGACACCAGCCTTGGGCTCCAGGGCTGTTTTGGTGAGTCCCTGTCAAAAATCTCTGCTGGAATGTGTACATGCTTCTTGCCAGGGGATGAAGCACAGCTGGCTGAGGCTTCTTGGGCACCTGCCTCTTGGCTGAAACTACAGAACTCCTGACATGGCTCTTCCTGAAAACACCCTGTTAAAAAGCCAGTCAGTGCAAAGTCCTTTCTATGGTTGACTCCTCCGTGTTCCTCACAAAAACAGCCCCAGGGCTCCACATCTCACAGAGCTCGGGCTGGTGGCCTTGCAGTGCTGTGCTGTGCTGCTGGTCTACAACTCTCCATTGTAGCTCTCGTGCAGGACTGGATGGAGCTACTGGAAACATGACTTCATGCTGGAGAAAAGAGAGACCATCAGAAAGTTACAGACTCTGAAAGCATATCCAGAAAATGGAAGAGAGCTGGGGAAGGGTCTGCAGCATGTCTGATGTGGAGCAGCTGAGGGAGCTGGGGTGCTCAGCCTGGGCAAAAAGAGGATCAGGGGTCCTTCTGGCTCTCTGTAATTCCCTGACAGGAGGGTGCAGCCAGGTGGGGGTTGGGCTCCTCTCCCAAATAACAAGTGACAGGACAAGGAAAAGTGACCTCAAGTTGTGCCAGGGGGAGTTCGGGTTGGATATTAGGGAAAATTTCTTCGTAGAAAGGTTGTCCAGCCCTAGCGCAGCTGCCCAGGGCAGTGGTAGAGTGTTCATCCCTGGAGGAGTTTAAAAGCCATGTGGATGTGGCACTTGGAGACCTGGGTTAGTGGCATTGCTGGGGTAGCAGTTGGACTCAATGGTCTTAGAGCACTTTTCCAATCTTAATGACTGTTACTCTATGAAAGCACAAATAACATTTACAAGAACAGAAATGCCTGAGTGTGACATTTGGGTTCTACTCCATCAGTAGCACATTGCTTCTCAAAGCTCATTGTTTTTCATACAACTCCCTCCGTGGTGATGCCCATGAAGTTTCTTGCTCCGTGCTTGCTCACAGCCAGATTTACACTGGAGGCTGTTGTAGCAGAAGTGCACTGAATCTGTGTGTTCATGGCTGAGGAATGGGAATTATGTATTAAATTGTTGTCTTGCATTTCATATATCTCATCCTTGAGATGTCTTGCAAACTGCACACCAGTACCATAAAGCTCTAGCATTTGGAGCATTGCTTGCCCAGCCTTGGAAGAGCTTGCCTGAAGGGAGATCCAGCTTCATACCAGTCAAATACCATCAGCTATAGGAGAGCTGCTCCTTTTCCATAACACTTCACCTCTGCTCTGGAGACAGGCTGTGAGAGTTGGGATTGCTCAGCCTGGAGATGAGAAAGCTCCAGGGAGACCTTTGAGGCACTTCCAGTGCCTGGAGATATTGAAGAACCATCTGGATGCAATCCTGTGCCATGTGCTCTAGGATGACCCTTTCTGAGCAGGGAAGTTGCACCAGATGACCCACTAAGGTTGCTTCCAAACTGACCAATTCCAAATATTCTGTGAAATGTAGGGGCTCCAAGAGGGCTGGAGTGGGACTTGGAGAAATGGCCTGGAGTGACAGAGGAACAGATTCCTACTGGCAGAGAGCAGGTTAGATTGGATATTAGGAAGAAATTGCCCACAGAAGCTGTGGCTGCCCCGGATCTCTGAAAGGCCAGGATGGATGGGGCTCAGAGCAACCTGGTCTAGTGGAAGGTGTCCCTGCCCATGGCAGGGGGTGGAATGATAGGGTCTTCAAGGGCCCTTCCAACTCAAACCGTTCTGGGATTCTACAATTCTATAAGTAAAATTAATATTGGAGCAGCAGCATTCAGCACTAAGAGTGACCTGGGTGGAGTGCTGGCTTCCCTGGGTGAAGTTATGCTGGTTTAAATCAAATTAGTAACTGGCTGGGGACTGTGTTGGCAGAACAAATGCAAACTCTGTTGTTCAGCCACCTCAGGCTAAATTAGTTTCCTCAGCCATGGAATCCCTGGGATACAGAGCCTCACATTTATAGAAAGTTTATGAAACTACATTTTATCCAAACTTTTATGCATGGACTCATCATTAGGAGAAGGACTGGTCTGGCTGACTTCTGTGGGAGGGGAAGGGATGGATGTGTAGTTAAACTGGTGCCTGCAACTGAAGAAGAGTGGAACTTCCCCATGGGCTAGTCTGTGGCCTGTTGAAACAACACACAAGGAACTTGGGTTTTAGATTATATCAACACATTTTTCTTCCCCCTATTGTGACAGGCCAAACCAGTAGGGAGTTACTGATTTTACATTGAAACCAGTTCCCCAAACACCTCTCCAAAATAGTTGGGCAAAGTATAATTGGGATAATAGAGCCCAAGATAATAACAGCATTGAAGCAGGTGTTTTGGTAGAGGTTGCATGGATAGCACTGGAGGGTAGGAAATGCCTAAAAGAGGGGGATGGACACACAGAGAACACACAAATACAGGGGGGAATTCTTAAGGGTGAAGGAAGCAGAACTATGGAATCACAGAAAAATTGAGGTTGCAAGAAAACTCCTGGTCCAGCCCTCTCCCTTCCACCAAGCACCTCAAACCACCTTGGAGAAATATTTGGGGCTTGAAGATAAATGACTAGTCAACATCTCTGAGCACTAAATCAAGATTAATAGTTTCATGCAACTTAACTGCAGTACAGCTGCAGATGCCTATATATTACAGGGCTTAACAGGAGATTAAACCAATTTTAGGAGTGAAAGAACCTTGGAAGCATGTTCATTCCTCCCTTGGTAGAGACAGTACAATTCCATCAGGAGGAGTAGCACCAGGGCATGGCTTTTGGGTGGCACAGAGAGGAGGAATAAACTTCTGGGAGCAGACCTGCAGCAGCGTTTGCCCCACTGGGTGAGTCATTGGAACATCTGGGTGCGAGGGCAGAGGGGTTGGGAGGCAAGAAGGGACTTTAAGCTCATGGAGGCTGTCTTCCTGCATTTTGGTTCCATCCTGTTGCCTAGACTCTACTCGTACCCCATTCATAGTCCCAGAGGGCCTCACATCTCTGGGCTCCCAGGTTGTTCTGGAAAAGCTCGGATCTGTGGCACAACTCGGGGTGATGGACACTGCAATTTGAGCCCTGTGCGGCTGTTAAAGAAGCAGAACGTTTGGCTCAAGCAGGAGATTGCTGTGGAATCCCCTGGGAGGAAACAGTTTTTCATTATAATCCAGAAAGGTCTGGGGGCTGGATTTAGTTGGGGTTTTTTTCCAGTTTAAATAAATGTGGCTTAAATGTAAAAGGTTGTGATTTATGAAATAAATAAAGAAAGGTTTTTTGACATTTCTTCCACTGCTTTGAGCTCTCCTCAGCATGATCGTGTGAGTGTCCAGTCTGAGTAAAGACAGATGAGAAGGAAAGGTGGGAGGCAAAGGAATGGGAAAAAAACACCCCAAATTCAGCACAACTGCAAGTGCAGGTTCACAACTATTGGGAGATGACAAGACAGCTGCCAAAATAAGAAATGCTGGTTTAGAAAGAGCAGAACTGCCCTGTGCAGACTCAGGACCTACCCTGAGCACACAAAACTGGCTGCTGCTGTGTTTGAGAATGCAGATGGAACACAGAGTGGGCTCTTCTGCAACGAGACAAGCCCCAGGGGTGTCTTTATGACAGGATTGTGTGTTTTAGAAATAACATTGGATGGAAGCATTATCTGGGAATCTGTGAGTCAGCTTGTGTTTGGTGCTGGCAGATAAATATACTAATAAGCACATGGAATAATACCCACCTTGAAGGAACAGCCTCAGCTGCTGATATGAGCAACACGTTTGCTAACAATGTGCAGAGATTGGCATTGAGGTTAAGTCCTGAACAGTTAGGGAGAGCCAAGAAAATGCATTCCTTGGCTGAACTGTGCTCCAGCACATGAGAAAGTGGTGATGGCCTTCCTAGAGCCTCAAATGCCATCCTTGCTCTAGGCCAGAAGTGATACATGGGCTCCAGGTTAATTGATATTTTATGGATAGCATTGCCTCTGTCCCAAAGGGTGGGGACTCACCTCAGCAGGCCTGTGAAACTGGCAGCAGCTGGAAGATTTCAGGAAGAAATTCTTCTCTGTGAGGGAGGTAAGGCACTAGTACAGGTTGCCCAGAGAAGCAGTGGCTGCCCCATCCATGGGAGTGTTCAAGGGTAGGTTGAAGCAACCTGGTCTAGTGGAAGGTCCCTGCCCATGCCAGGGGGGTGGAATGAGATTGTCTTTAAGTGCCCTTTCACTCCAAACCATCCTGTGATTATGTCTTCTTCTGAGGCAGTCCCAGAGGTTTTTTCTGTAGTCAGTAGAAAATTGATCAGAAGTCTGGGGCACCTCCCCTATGTGGAAAGGCTGAGGGACTTGGGATTGTTCAGCCTGGAGAAGAGGAGGCTCCAGGGAGAGCTTACTGCAACCTTTCAGTACTCCTAAGGGGGCCTGTAAGAAAGATGGGTACAAATGTTCAAAGCAAATTTTGTCTTTGAAATAGGAAGTCAAAATTCTGCCATGCTTTGGTCTGCAGATGAGTGTGAGTGAGATCCAATTACTGTTGTGTTTGGAAAGCCTTTAGAGACCCAGGAGAGAGTACACACCACAGGGCTGCAGTGACGATATCCTCATGCAGCAGCTCAAGAAAATCTGTGGATTTCTGCAGTTCATAGAATCCCAGAATCATCTCATTCCAATCCCCTGCCATGGGCAGAGACAGCTTCCACTAGGCCAGGCTGCTCCAAGCCCCATCCAGCCTGGCCATGGACACTTCCAGAGATGGGGCAGCCACAGCTGCTCTGGGCAAACCTGTGCCAGGGCCTTACACCCTCACAGGGAAGAAGTTCTTTCCAATGCCTCATCTAACCCTGCCTTCTGTCAGTGGGAAGCCACTACCCCTTGTCCTGGCAATCCATGCCCTTGTCCAAAGTCCCTCTCCAACTCTCATGGAGCCCCTTTAGATGCTGAAACGTGCTGCAAGGTCTCCCCAGAGCTTTCCTTCTTCCAGGCTGGACACCCCCAGCTGTCCCAGTCTGTCTCTAGAGTAGAGAGGCTCCAGCCTGTAACATGCGTGTTAGACATCTTCATACATGTACCAGATGTGTTTTCAGGGCCTCAGTCGAGATCAGAGGTTTGGTGTGCAGGATGTCAAGCAAAGCAAAAGATGTCTTCTGCAGGAAGGACTTGGCCAATGGAGGAGCCAAGCAAAGAAGGTGAGAGGAATGATGAGCATAGAACTGAAGAGCTGTGATTTTTTGCAGACTTCAGCAAGAGGTGATCTTCCAGGCACTGTGGGAGCATTTCAAGGGCAAGATTGAGGAGCAACTTAAAGAAAAAGCAGGCAAAATTGGCAGATTCTTGGGGGCTGCAAAGGGCTGCAGCTACATGGAGGACAGAGTTACAGCTGCAAAGAAGGTGCTCTGTTTGATGCAGGCTCAGACTGTGAGGCAGGGGAAGGGTGGAGTCACGTGGGCAATGTGTTTGAGAGATGAGCTGGGAAGATGATCCCAGCAGCAATGGAGGAGTACCAACATGCTCTCAGAGAGGTGTCACAGATAACCCAACTCCTCAGGCCACCTTTCAACCCTTCAGCTCACACAGGAACCTCATGACCATGTCAAGTGTCTCTTTTTCACAATAAGCCCCATTTTATTACTTTTTCACTCTCCTTTGCTGAGAAATGAACGGATTACCTTTGGGGCAAGGTAACAAGAAACAGGTGATTCACCTGCACACAGAACTCAAGGTAAAGAGTGAAGAGCATGAGGGAAAATAACTCACCTTGGAATTATGAGTAGGAAGCGAGGGGTAAAAAATGGGAATTTTCATGCTGGAGTAATTTTAATGACACACAACAAGCACCTTG
Source organism: Erpornis zantholeuca (assembly GCA_013400515.1). Taxonomy (NCBI): domain Eukaryota; kingdom Metazoa; phylum Chordata; class Aves; order Passeriformes; family Timaliidae; genus Erpornis; species Erpornis zantholeuca. The sequence continues at coordinate 26,386 of VZTN01029783.1, read as the reverse complement.
CCATAATTAAGTTCTAAGAAATAACAACCTATCATTACATGATCACATTATAGTCTCAACAGTGATTGTGTAGCAGCCTCGATATCTGCGGTGTCAAACTAGGATACTCACGGGAGGATTAACGAGCAGTTAAAACACGAAAGCTCCTCACCAGAAGGTTTTATCCAGGAAATGCCTGCAAGCTCAATTGTTGTTACTTAAATAAACACAACAGCATTGTTGAATATGAACATTTTTACATTGTCTTATAAAAATGTCACAATAAAGGTGAAGAGGAAGTATTTTACAGAAAATGTCCAGAGGCATTTCATACAGAAAATGTCCAGAACCTGTTTTCTGCATAATTTGCCACAGCTTTAACACCCCAAACTCCCTAATTTGCCTACAGATACCATGCTGTGGTCTGTGCTTTCTGACACTGCTTCAGGGAGTCCCCTGCCCTGGAGAGGGGTTCTTTCATAGAATCATGAAATGGTTTTGTTTGGAAAGGGCCTTAAATATCACCTAATTCTAAACCCCTGCCCTGGGAAGGAATGCCACTCACTAGATCAGGTTGCTCAGGGCCCTTGATTTCTTCTAAAGCTGTTTTGTGAGGGACATTAATATATCATTCTCATTTCTATATTCTTTTTCCTGGTGTGAAAATATCTTCACCTTCTTCTGCCCAAGCTCATAGAGCATGACAAACTCCTGGCTGGTGGCTAGAAAAGTTGCAGAAGCTTCCAAGGGATACCTAATCCAAGAACTGGGACTGCTGGTGTTACTTTCCTCAGCCTGGTATCTCATATTAGAGGAAAATGATTAAAAAGGCTTAGAGGGGTAACTGGTCTTGTGTTTGGATGAGAATTGCTGTGAAGATGGTGATTAAATGCTCTGCTGCCTGTTTTTAGAGGATTTGCCTTGTGGGAGGTGAGCCTGTAAAAGTCACCTGTCTACCCAGGAAGTGCTGATGGCTGATAAAGACGCAAGGCAGGAGGGTGGATGAGGGTGACTCAGGAGCCAGGTGCTCTCAGGGAAATGTACTCTCTTTGCAGACATTGAGATAATGAACTTGTTTTAGCCACTGTCATCCAGGACTGAGTTCTGTTACGTGAGCTCAAACTTCACTTAGGAGACAGTGGTGGAGACTTCACATGGGGTGAAGCCGTGGGATTTCATGGATCACTGGCCACCTCTTGTCTCCAGAGGGAAACTGACAGCAGATGGGTGGAGAAGCCACTGAAGCAGCATCAGGGGAGATGGCCAGATGCAGGAATGACAACCACTTAGAATCACAGAATCACAGGATGGTTTGGGTTGGAAGGGAGTTAAAGGACATGTGGTTTAAGCCCCCTCCCATGGGCAGGGATATCACTCACTAGATCAGGTTACTCAGGGCTCCATCCAGCCTACCCTCGAACACTTCAAGGGATGGGGCCATGCAAAACCTTGTTGGGAAGGCTCAAGATATGAACTGGAAAACCTCTTCACAGTGCCAGGGCTGCTCCTCAGTAGGTCTGCAAATCAGAGGACCTATTTCTAATATGTGAGTCTTGAGAACCTGACCCCTGGGGTGCCCTGACCTGTGTGCATGCTGCCCTCAGCCACGGCACACAGGCCACCGAGTTGGGATATTTCATCCCAGAGAGTTCGGGTCACCCTCGCTTTGGCCCGTCTCCACTTCAGGGTGACAGAATCAGGACTAGGAACCTACAGATGGATAGAAATTGGCCTGTCAAATCTTCTGCTTTCCAGCTTCTTCACTTCTGGGTTCAACCAAGCTACATGTGAGCAAATTCACAGAGGGCATCCCCAGAGCTCTGTCAGCACCCAGAATTCACAGCTGCTCCCAGACATCTTCGCTGTCCCTCACATCTTCTGTAATTATCCCAGGGACTTGTCCATCCCACTGGCATCACTGTTTCTGCACCAAATGCCTGGATCAAACCCTCAAGTAGCTTTTCCAGGATTAGATATTAGGAAGGAGTTCTTTACAATAAGGCTGCTGAGGCCCTGGCACAGGGTGCCCAGAGCAGCTGTGGCTGCCCCTGCATCCCAAGTGTCCCTGCAGTGTCCAAGGCCAGGCTGGATACTGGGGCTTGGAGCAACCTGGGGTAGTAGAAGGTGTCCCTGCCCGTGGCAAGGGGGTGGAACTGAATGATTTTTAAGGTCCCTTCTAACCCAAACCTTCCTGTGATTGTATGATTCTATGATCTGACATGTAAACACTGCCAGGACAACAAAGAAGAAACTTCAGAAACTTTGAAATATGTCTTTGAAGCTTTGTCGCTCTTCAGTCCTCAGTGCAAGATTTTTGGTGCAGTGGCTTCTGCTCCGAGCGATTTCCTACTCCAGCAAACAGGCAGGTTACTGCAAGGCAGGAGCACAATATATCTGCCCGCTGAATTGGCCTGAGATCTACAGAGCTAATCAGCCGTGAAAATGCCCCTCCTTGCCATCCTGGAAGAATTGACTTTAATGATGAGAGACATTCTCTTTTGAGTCTGGTCAAAAGGGTAGGAGCCTTTCAGGGGGATTTCAGCTCATCCTTGGGAGCATCCCATGCAGCCAGAGAGCTCAGGGCTTTCTCTTAACCCTCTCCTGCCCTGGAGTCAGGAATTTCAGAAGCTCAATGTAGGATTAATACAAGACTTGGAAATATAATATATATAATTACTACAAGACTTGGCATTTGGGTTTTTTTATTATTTTTTCTTGGAGATCTTCTTAATGTGTTTCTTTTTTTTAAACACCTTCCAGAACAGTGACTCCACCACCTCCCTGGGCAGCCCATTCCAATGTCAAGCCACTTTTTCTGTAAAGAATTTTTATCTAATACCTAGCTTAAACTTCCCCTGGCACAGCTTGAGGCTGTGACCTTTCATCCTGTCACTGGTCCCTTGGGAGAAGAGACCGACCCCTGCCTGGCTACAACCTCCTTTCAGGTAGTTGCAGAGAGTGATAAGGTGCCCCCCCAGCCTTCTCTTCTCTGGGCTAAACACCCCCAGCTCCCTCAGCCACTCTTCACAGGGCTTGTGTTCCAGGCCCCTCACCAGCCTTACTGCCCTTCTCTGCATGCATTCAAGCATCTCAACACCCTTCCTAAACGGAGGGGCCCAGAGCTAGACACAGTACCCAGCGCACAGCCTCACCAGCGCCGAGGGCAGGGGGAGAACGACTTCCCCAGCCCTGCTGGCCACACTGTTCCTGGTACATGCTGGAAACCTCCTATAGCATCTCACTGTTCTTGCACGTTGTGTTTAGCCCAATGTCCTCGCTAAAAGGCTACAGCTCCTGGCTCCTGTCCTTACATCTGTGTTCTACCTCCGGTCTCACATCCAGGCAGCCACAGATGGGATTTATCTCCAGCGTGCATAGGGCTGTTATCTGTGCCTATGTTCAGACTGGCAATGCCAGCAGGACCCTGTGCTATTTTCCCTTCATTATTCCCTGTATCTCCCTAAGGCAGCAATTTTTCCTGATGCTTCTCCTCTCTGAGCAGCATCTCCTAATAGCCCAGTCTCAGCCATGGGAGCCATGAAATGTGATAGAAATGAAAGGATATTTATCCTACCTCCCAGCTGGGCTGCACTGAGCCCAGATTTAGGACACAGCTGCAAAGAATAATTTGTGAGTCAGGGGCTGAGATTTTCAGGGGGTTAATAAAGACCCTTCCCATCAGTGAGCTGGCTAGAGGAGATGACCATCTTGAAAGGAAATGGTTGTAAATTTCCCTGGAGGAGGACTTACCACTGAAGAATGTGTTTCTCTGAGAACAGCCTGATCTCTTTCTACTTATTAGTAAGTAAATATAATAACTAAATTATTATCAGCAGACTGAGAGAGCTGGGGGTGTTCAGCTTGGAGAAGAGAAGGCTTTAAGGAGACCTTACCATCCCTTCTAGTGCCTAAAACGGCTCCAAGAGAGCTGGAGAGGGACTTTGGACAAGGGCATGGATTGCCAGGACAAGGGGGAATGGCTTCACACTGGGAAGCCATTGTGTGAATGGCTTCACACTTCCCTTGGCCATATTGGGAAGGAATTGTTCCCTGGGAGGGAGGGCAGGCCCTGGCACAGGGTGCCTGGAGAAGCTGTAGCTGCCCCTGGATCCCTGGCAGTGCCCAAGGCCAGGTTGGACAGGGCTGGGAGCAGCCTGGGACAGTGGAAGGTGTCCTGGCTGTGATGTGAGGGTTTTTAAGTCTAGTTCAACACCAGGTCCCCTCCTGTGCCACCCCAAAACTGTCTTTGGGCTTAAAAATTAAATAATGCTGAGTTTTCTGAATTTGCCATATATATAACTGCTTAAGTTGGAGAGAGAAATGTGACTTTCATAAGACCATTTTACTTCTGGCCTCTGGGAGGCTGAGCCCAGGAAATCATAGAATCACAGAATCGTTTGTGTTGGAAGGGAATTTAAAGGTTATCCAGTCCTAATTCCCCTGCCATGGCAGGGACACCTTCCACTGTCCCAGGGTGCTCCAAGCTCCATTCAGCCTGGCCTTGGACACTTCCAGGGATGGGGCAGCCACAGCTGCTCTGGGCACCCTGTGCCAGGGCCTCACCACTCTCTCAGGAAAGAATTTCATAGTAAATATTTCATTTATTTTATATAATTAAAACTCATTTGCGCAGTAAATCCTCTCCTTATGAGCCCTTATGACACCTCCCAGTACTGCAGAACCTTGGACACCCCAAATTCTTTTGGTGGCACTGATTTTCCACAGTTCAGTGACTTAATGATTTTCAGAGCAGAGATTCAGTGTGCCATGTGCCTGTGCAGCTGTGGCCTCAGCTGGGAGATGTATTCAAGCACCCTCCAAGATCCTTTCACTGGGATGTCTCCTGGAACTCCTGGCATGGTTAGGGAAGATCCACATCCCAGGGAGTCCAGCAGATTTCCATCCAGCTTGCTGAATTTACCTGATGAAATTACATTTCCAGGTCATGCCAAGTGTTCTTTGAGCCTCTTGGACTGCACAAGCAACAAAAAGCTTATGACAGGACTCAGCTGGAAGCATGTCAGCAAAGGGAGAGAGGCTGCTCACCCTAGCAGCCCCATGGCCACCACGCTTCTTCAGCTTCCAGAGGTGACTTGAAGACACAGCAGAAGATCTGCTGGGAAAGAAGGAGCTATTTTCCTTTTCAGGTCACAAAAAAAGCATTTGTGACCACAGCCGCCTTACAAACACAGGCCTCTTATTGTTTGCAAAGACACCCTTGGCAACCTTTCGGAGCAGCCTGGAGATGAACCAAGAAGGCCTTTGTGAAGCCTTATAAAGGGGCATTATGAGCAGGGGGCCCCAGGGGCAGGCGGGATGTACTGGGGCGATCCTCCCCAGAGGGAGCTGTGGGAAGCAGGAATCTCTAGGAGATGTTTTATGCTTGAGCTGGTCTGGATCCAGGCTCTCATGTGCTGGGGATAGGCCCTTTGTTCCCACCTTCCTGCACAGAACATCCTCACGGTGAAGAGAGAAGCTCTTTGGGAAGCTGAGCAAGAGATGTGGATGATCTGACTTGAAAAACTTCACTGACACCCATCATAGTTACGGCTGGAATGGGGGTGGAGGAGTTACGGCCCTGGATCCTGGTCCTGCTGCTCTGCTGTAGAGCATCTGATAGCACTGGGCAGATGTCCCAGACCAAGAAAATCCTGTTTTCTTGTGAAAACATAAAATAACAACTGGTGAAATTCAGTCCTTTTTGCTTAATGGGTTATTAGTGATCAGACCCCAAGCCCAAGTCAGGTGCTTGGTTTCTGGAAAGGATTTCCCTTGTCTTTGGTCATTTAGCATCATGAGGAAGACCTAATAGCCAAGAAAAATTGCTCTCTGGAGGGAGACATGGATGATAAAATAAAGATGGCTCCATCTCAAGCTTATATGCATGGTCTCACACTTGTAGGGGGCTCTCCCTTTTGTTGTTTCTGTGGCTGAAGGAACTGCTGCCTTGAGATGCTGAGACAAGGCAGCTGAGTACCCAGCCATGGCAAGAGCTACCTACAGCCTTCCGCAGGAAGGATGACCTAAAAATCAGCAATGATTTTCTGTCTCCATATCTCAGCATGTCTTGTTGAGCCAGGAGGTAATGATATGGAAGTTCACAAATTCTTCCTGTGTGCTTGTACAGCAGAAGGACACATCACCTTGTCCGTGGTGTGAGCAAACCGGCCTCTCAGAAGGAGGAGAGGTTGGTTTGTGTGAGAGCCACAGCCAGGACTGTGCTTCTGCAGACAGAGAAGAGGCAGAGAAAAATCAGGCCAGTGCAACCCTGGGTGTATTTTATGGAGGTGACAGCAGCAGGGAACCTTCCAGCCATGCTGGACCACAAACTCTGCAGGCTGAGGCCGCAAACCGCACGTGGCCTCTGGGGAATGGTGCTCTTCCTCCTTTTTCATTGGTTTCATAACAAGGCCTGCCCCAAAGCCAGCCCTCTTGTCACAAGTGGGGGATGTGACCACACAGCAGAGGACCCTCTATTTTGTCACAAGAGCTGCACATGTGCCCCTTTACTGTGGCCAGATGTGTGAGCTGAGCCCACCCATGACCCAGCGCATGCCCCCTGTGCAAGGAGGCTGCATTTGGGTCACTGGATGCATGTGACAGTCAGGGGTGTTGGGACCAACAAGGAAAGGCCATCGGTGGCTCTTTGCCCTTGAGAAGATGGAGAGGTGGGGTGAGCCATCCTGCAAAGCCCCTAACGTGGGGATGCCCAGAGCTGCCCCTCACCAGAGCACCCCCACACCAGGCTGATGGTCTGCATTCAGCGTGGACTGGCAGAGGTGAGATCAGGCTGCATGCCTAAAAGGGGGTTTACAAGAATGTTGGAGAGGGACTTTGGACAAGGCACGGAGAGACAGGAGCTGGGGGAATGGCTTCCCACTGCCAGAAGGCAGGGTTGGATTGGAGTATTGGGAAGAAATTCCTCCCTGCGAGAGTGGTGAGGCCCTGGCACAGGTTGCCCAGAGCAGCTGTGACTGCTCCAGCCCTGGGAGTGTTCCTGGCCAGGTTGGATGGAGCTTGGAGTACCCTGCCCAAGGCAAGGAGGTTGGAACCTGTGGTGTCTTGTCTGTGGGCTCCATCTCCTGGCTGCTCTGCAAACCCTGCTGCTACCACCCTGCTGCTGTGCAGGCACTTCCACCAACACCACCTCTGCTCCCTCACTGGCACTTCTCCATGCAGCAAGTCCTTTCCGTAAAGAGCTGTGGAATCACATCCCAATTGCCAGGGGTTTCCCCAGGATGTGCTCCTGTCACAAACCATAGAACAACAGACTCATTTAGGTCGGAAAACTGCTCCAAGGTCATTGAGTTCAACTGCTACCCCAGCACTGCCAGGACCACCACTAAGCCATGTCCCCAAGTGCCACATCCACATGGCTTTTAAATTCCCCCAGGGATGGGGACCACTGCCTTGGGCAGCTGTGCCAGGGACAACAATTTCCCTAATTTTCCTTCTGATATCCACCCTGCCCTCCCCTGGCCCAGCCTGAGGCTGTTCCCTCTCCTCCTGTCCCTGTTCCCTGCCAGCAGAGCCTGACCCCCCCCGGCTGCCCCCTCCTGTCAGGGACTTGTGCAGAGCCACAAGGTCCCCCCGGAGCCTCCGTTGCTCCAGGCTGAGCTCCTTTCCCAGCTCCCTCAGGAATTCTCCAGCCCCTTCCCAGCTCCCTTCCCTTCCCTGGACTCGCTCCAGCCCCTCCACGGCTCTCCCGAGCTGCCCCCAGCACTGGAGGTGCCCCAGCAGTGCCAGCACAGGGACGAGCACTGCCCTGGCCCTGCTGCCATCGGGAGCTGGCACAGCCCAGGGGCCACTGGCCTTCTTGGCAGCTCCACATCTTCCCCTTCTGAGCTTCCCTGCGGAGCTGGATGTAATCACCCTGTATGTCACTCATCAGCATCAGGACCTGTAGCACCTTCCAACTGAGCAGATCTTCAGCTCTCCAAGTGATTTGGTTCCAACCTCCCCGTGGTGAGAAGCCCCACCCAAGCCACGGGGCTCTCCTTCCAAACTGCTCAGAGGAGTCTTTGCAACTCCCCATGACAGCATTTGGAGCAGCCCAGCTTCCACAAGCTCTACTGGAGCCAGGAGAAGCTTTCTCAGCAAGGATAAATTTGCAAAATTCAAGATCCCAGAGTATTTACAAATTCAAGCCAAATTATTTTTGCCCAGCAAAAGCCCTGCAGAATCTGGGCAGAGGGGTTGCTGGAGCAACTGGTGAAGCTCTTTTTTACTGGAAATGTCAGTGGATGCACCAACCTGTCCCTGCAGACCCACAGGATACTTTCAACCCCAAGCTGTAGCCCATTGGGACAATCTGAGGGTCCTTAAAATCCACACACCACTGCCTAAACTGGAACCACTTCTCCCCTGCCATAGCAACAAGGCTGGCTGGTGTCTTGACATGGTTCAGGGCTCTGTGGTGTCATGATGGAGCTGTTCAGCCGAGTGTGAAGCACTTAAGTAATCACTAAGGTGATGCTGGGAACAGCTCGAGCTGATAGTGCAGAACATTCACTCAGAAGAGAGAAAAAAATGAAGAACTCTTCTCTTCTTCTCTTTCATTACTCACACAAAATTGCCCTGATGTCAGCAGAGAGATGGAAAAGAGCATCCCCCAACTCCAGCCTCTGTCTGTGAGCCTGGCATCCTGCTGGACAGGGCCCCAGCGCCCTGGTCCATGACAGGGAGACATATAGGTGGCAAGGCTATGAAGAGCTGAGTTCTTTCCATGCTTTATAGGGGCCCAAGTGGTTTCATGTGAAGTGAAACATTGCTGTCAAGCCTAGAAATAAATTTTGAAGATTTTGATTTTAGAGTGTTTTGACAAGAAAGAAAAAAGCTGCACAATTTTCTGCTTGGCACTTAGGAAGTGGACAAGGGCTGCAAGCAAGAAATAAGTGATTCAGGGATGGCAGAGATGAGAGGGCCGAGAGTAATGGCATTAATATAAGGAAGAACAGACTGGCATGGAAAAGGCATTTTCTAACAGTCAGGAGCAGCTCTCCAAGAAAGCGATGAGAGTCCCAGCCTGGGAAGTTGCAATTTTCAATAGAATACCCCAGAAAACATTCCCCTGAGGTTGGTCCCATCCTGCAAGTCCCCACTGGTGGGAAGAGAATCCTCAGCTCCTCTGCCACTGGCTCACTCCAGTTTCTCCAATTTTCACGCATTCTCCAGAGTTGTAAGACTGGCTCTGAAAATGATGAGCAGTTGCAAGATTAATTGCTTTAAAAGCAGAAAAGGAACAAAAAAATGCCTGAAGGCATATGGACAGATAATATTCTGTATTCATAAATGTTTTAATAATTTATTGCCAGCAGCTGTATAAAGTTATTCTGTCCCCTTCCACCACTGCTCTTCAAGGACAACTCAGTGAACATGAATCAAAGGATGTCTTTCATCCTTTCTAGGTGGAGTCATATTTTATTAACCACAGAAACTTGTTTTCTGGTAAGAAATTAAAAGTACTTTTACTTCTTGAGTTCAAGGCTTGTGAAAAATTCCAGACGAATACTCTGGAAATAAAAGACAGTGTTTGCCTCGGTTCTGGCTGGGGAAAGAAAACCTGCTCAGGGGAAGTAAGTTAAGCATGTCCTTAAAATTAGCTATGTACTTAAGGGATTTCCTGAAATAAAGCCTGAAATGCAGCATTTCAGGACCCTCCTTTGCTAGAGAGCTGTACAGCCTTTGTGTCTCAGGTTACAGTGCAAGATTTAACCAAAACTATGTATTCTATCACCATCTTCATAAGCTATTAAGATAGGGGGGTCAGTGTTCTTTATCTCCTCCTGATTTATCCCTGATGACGCCCTCTGGGGGGGCTGTCTCTGCTAATGAGCCATCAAGGGCTCCCAGCAGGCCTCATCAAATTATATCATCCCATTCTGAGATGCTCCGCCCAAGGGGAGGAACCAAACAGTCCTGCCTGTATATAATCCGAGGTTTGGAACAATATGGGCACTACCCACTGGATTCCCAGAGGACAAAAGCTAAATAAGCACTGCTGGACCTCCAGAGATACACCAGACCTTCCTACAGGATCACTGCTTCGGCAGAACCACACCCATCGCTCCAAGGGCACTGCACCCTTTAATCAGACTGCTACCACCCTCTGACCAACAGGGTGTCAGGTTATATCCTCACTTTGTCAGTATAAGCCAGTGTTTCTGTACTATTGCCTTTATTTCAATTTTCCTATTAAATTGTAGTTCTGACTTGCAATCTCTCGTGGTTTGCTTTCAAACCAGTACACTTTGGCACTGAGAAGGGGGAACATCTGTCTGGGAATCCCTTAGGATTCCTGCAACAGGGTGGTGGGTTTCTTCCATATGATTCCACTCACTTACAGCCATAAACTTGGTGATCAGCCAAAAACAGACAAGAAAAGCTTTCCTAGAAGGATGGAGGAATGGGAAGGGAAAGTACTGGGTTGAAATAGAAGGCAGGGACAGAAACAGAAGTGACCAATGAGCAAGCATACAATGCCTTTCTTCTGCTTTGCTTTTTTTTTTTTTTAATATTTATTATGTTTAGAAGTACTTCCTTCAAAATTATCCTAGTTGTAAAGTGGAGAGCAGGATATTGCTGTGAAGAAATTAATTTGACTGGAATACATCTGGTGTAAGTGGCTTAGCTGGTGATGCTGCAAAGGCACTCATATACAGGGGACCTGCAGATGGGCTTTGGTTGGGCGCTGGTGGTTTGGGAAACTTCTGTTGGAGTGCCCTCAGGAAAGCAGGTGCAGAACATGGCTGGTCAGGGAAATGGCCAGCCTTTTCTTTTTAGGAGAAAAATAATGAAATTAAAATTAATTAGAAGGAGGAAGGTGGAGTGGAGGCCAAGGGCTTGGTGGAACTCTGTCAGGCTTGGTGTCAGGCTTGGTGTCATGACCACTTCTCTGGGGAGCCTGTTCCTGTGCCTGGGCACCCACTGGGGAAAGAACCTTTGGGTTCTTTGGTTCTTCGGTTTAGAGAAACCTTGAGAAGACCAAGCTGAGCACCATTTCTGGAGATGGGAGCAGTTTCCATCTTGACCCTCCGTTCCTATCCCCACATTTTTCCCAGTCTGATCACAGCTGAGGGGTGAAGAGGCCCCCTGGCCTAAAGGGGCTGTGGGAGGGACATTCTGGAGTCAGTGGGGATGGGGATTACAGCTGCCACACACGAGGTGCACCAGGGACCCCTTTCACCACCAATGGGACAGAAATTTGGAAGGCTGCAGATGTGCTGGTGACAGCAGAGCAGGATTGGCCACAGGCTGAGGAGGAGACCACATCAGCATTCAGGCAGGATGGCCCTCCAGCATTTGGGCTGTGGGAGGGTTCATAAATCCAGGTTTGCTGCTGAGAGTAAGAACCTGTCTTCTGAGTACCAGCTATAAAATCACAGAATGGTTTGGTTTGAAAGAGACCTTAAAGTCTGTCTAGTTCCAATCCCTGAATATATACATATTCTATACTCAATAGTCTGTAGTTTTATTTTAACACAGGTGTAATGAATTTTCCAAGATCAAGCTCATGACTGGTGGGGATTTTTCTAAGGACTATGTTCCTGAGAAGAGGTAAGTGAGGAGGTGAATGGTCATCCACACTGTGCACCAGTTTGGGGTCATCAAGTGAGAGTATAGCTTGGCTGGTTCCAAACCAGTAGAGTTTAACCAGAGAGAGACTGGCTTCTGTAGATTAAAGTGGAAGCCAACACTTTCCATGGCTTCAGAAAGCGATTGCCCAACACTGTTAAATAAAGGAGCATGCAGTTCATCCCCAGCATCCGCTGAGCCTGGGAGAGCTCCACGCTGGAGGGTATCCAGGGAAGGACCACTCTGCTGTGATCTAGGAACTAAGGGAAGTTTTAGGTTGATCCAGTATGACCATTTGTAGGATCTTCCATTCTGAAACCTCCACACTTTAAATGAAAATTAAATCCCATGTCTTGACTTATTCTGGGGGTCCAATTAGACAAACACAATGATCCCTTTCAGCCTCAAAATCTGTGAATAAAGTGAACAAGAACCATCCTTTTATCTGTGGCAGATCTGGTCCACAGACAATAACAACTGCTTTAAATTGAGCCTGCTCAGCTCAGAGAAGGCAGAGATTATATGAATAATTTATGAAACTAGATAGAACACAGAGGGAAGATAATTTTTTCCCATAATCCCTTGACAGTGGAAGAGGTAAAGACCATGGATTCTCTTAATGATGGGAGGTTAAAACTTCAGCGAGGACAATGGGGTCTGGTTCATTTTGTCGTAAGAGATGTATGACATCCTTTGCTGAGTTACAAGTGACTCAGGAGCTCAGCTGATTGAGGGTAAAACCAGATGTATTATATGAACAGAAAATATTAATATCATTCCTTCCATGGGCAGAAACCTATAGGAAAAGCAATCCTTAAGTTTTGTATCTACACCTGTTTAAGCATAGCCTTGTCCATGTTGATGCTCTAGGGAGGCAGAGCAAGACCTTCCTTGTTCATTCAGAGATCAGAGAGATTCTTCCTTCCTTGGATGCTCCAACTTCAGAGCCAGGAAAGAAATGCCTCGGAGCCATACACTACATGTGAGAAAATAAAAAGTGGCCAAATTGCTGCTGAGCATCAACTGGCACCATGGAGCTGATCGTGGCGGTACCAACCCCACATCGCTCAGGGACACACAGTCTCCCCAGATCTCGGGCATGGAACACCTCTCCTGTGAGGAAAGGCTGAGAGAGCTCGGGTGGTTCAGCCTGGAGAAGAGAAAACTTTGGGGAGACCTTTGAGTACCTTCCAGTGCTTCAAGAGGCTCCATGAGAGTTGGAGAAGGACTTTGGACAAGGGCCTGGACTGCCAGGACAAGGGGGAGTGGCTTCCCACTGCCAGAGGGCAGAGTTATACCGAATATTGGGAATGAATTCTTCTCTGTGGGAGTGGTGAGGCCCCTGGCACAGGTTGCCCAGAGCAGCTGTAGCTGCCCCATTGCTGGAAGTGTTCCAGCCCAGGTTAGATGGGGCTTGGAGAATCCTGATCTAGAAGAAGGTGTCCCATGGCAGAAGGCAGAATGAGATGGTCTTTGAGGTCCCTTTCAATCCAAACCATTCCATGATTCTGTGATTCTCAGCAATCCTCCTGGCCCCATAAAACAAGCCCTTGGTGCTTAAGCCAGGCTATGAAACTGTTCCCTGTTACACTGCACTGTGTCTTTTCCATGGAAATAGCATGTTCATCACAAATGTTTTGTTGTTGCAACTCCTGGGCTCGACCAGAGGCTCTTCTCTGACCTTTCCAAGCCTTTTCTTTTACCTGCTGTAATTAATAGGCAGGAGCCACAGGAGGGAAAAAGGGGTGGGGAAAGCCAACAAGCTAACTGGGGTACAGAGAACTGAGGAACATTACATAATGTGGCAAAACATCCATGGGCAGGCTTTTTTCTATGCTTGATATTATGCTTCAGGGGCTTCCTTCCAGGACATGGCAATAGTAGGTTCCTGGGTCTTCACCCTTCACATCCCCCAGGTTTGTGGATTCTTTGTGGCACCCCATATTTTGGAAACATCCTTTTCCTGGTGAGCAGGAGGCACGAAGCAGGAGCAGGAGTGATGAAGGTGCCTAGTCATATCCATAGGTATTTGTTCCTGCAAGTGTGAACCACAATCCTTTGCTATCAAGGATGCCAACAAGGTTCTCTTTTATCCAATCTGGAGGAAACAGCCTCAAGGTGCTCCAGAGAAGGTTCAGGCTGGGTTTTAGAGAATATTTCTTCATGGAAAGAGCTGTCCGGCCCTGGCACAGCTGCCCAGGGCAGTGGTGAAGACTCCATCCCTGGAGAGATTTAAAAGCTGTGTGAATGTGGCACTTGGAGACATGGGTTAGTGGAGGCCTTGGAACTGCTGGGGTAGCAGTTGGACTGGTGAACTCAGAGGGCTTTTCCAACATAAAAAATGATATGATTCTGTGATTCTCTCCAAAGTTCCTTTGATATCCCTGTTTTCTTCTCCCATTGCTGCTTTCTCTGCTTCTTGTCCCTGTTAACAGCAACATAGAGGTGCCAACCGCCTTTCTCGTGACCTTCATGTATTTTATATACACAACAAATGCTTGAGGAGGGAGGGAGGCAAAGGTGTTTTGTGGTTTCTGTCTCATTCATGGGATTCTATCCAGTGCTTTTGATACACAGATCTGAGCCAATCGATTTCTGGCTGTGTTTTCCCCCTGAGCCTCCCTCCTGTCTGCACTGAATTGGTTTTCATGTGCAGATTGTAATGACACCAACTCTGTGTGTGCACAAGCATCCACAACATTAATTTGCAGAACTGCAATGCAGGTAGCATCGAGGTTGTTAAAAAAAAAAAAAAAACAGGCCTGTCGAATTGCTTTTCTTTCTTGCTCAGTCTTACAGGAAGAAAATGCATGAGGACCACGTCATGCCCAAGATCCCAAGGAGTATGTGAGCAGAACAAAGAGGGGAGGAAATTTGTTGCCCCATGAACCAAGTCTGGGACACCAAATTTTTTAAACTGTATCCCCCAAGCTTGTACAGGTCCATCACTGTAGCATTTTGTTAGGGAACATTGTGGACTGCATTGCTTCTGCCTGAAGCTGAGGGCTCAGTTTAAACTTTCAGTTTAAAGCTGGGTTTAAACTGAGAGAGGGCAGGGTTAGATTGAATACTGGGAAGAAATTCTTCCCTGTGAGGATGGTGAGACCGGGACAGAGGTTGCCCAGAAAAGCTGTGGCTGTCCCATCCCTGGAAGTGTTCCAGCCCAAGTTGGATGGGGCTTGGAGAATCCTGGTCTAGTAGAACATGTCCCTGCCCATGGAAGAAGGAAGAATGAGGTGGTCTTTGCGGTCCCTTTCAATCCACACTCAGCCCTTACCTACTGGGTTCCCAGAGGACAGAGCTACATAACCTCTACTGGACCTTCTGAGGAAGAGCAGACCCTCCTACAGGATCACTGCTTCAGCAGAACCACATCCATCACCTCAGGAGGACTGCAGCCACCATTTAATTGGACTGCTGCCACCACCCTGACCAACAGGGTGTCAGGTTGTACTCTGACTCTGTTAGTGTTTCTGTACTACTGCATTTATTTCTATTTTTCCTATTAAACTGTAGTTCTGATTTAAAGTGTCTCACTGGTTTGGTTTCAAACTAGTACAATGAGAAGCCAAATGTTCCAGCCTATTATTGTCTTGATTAGACAAAATCAATCATAGAAGCACAGAATGTCCTGAGCTGAAAGGAATCCATCAGGATCATCAAGTCCAACCCCTGGCTCTGCATAGGACATCCCAACAATCTCACCTTGTGCCTGAGAGCGTTGTCCAAATGCTCCTGGAGTTCTGGCAGCCTTGGGCCCGTGACCATTCCTGTTCAATGCCTGACCACCCTTTGGATGAAGAACCTTTTCCTGATACCCCCCTAAACCTGCCCTGACACAGCTCCAGCCATTCTCTCAGGTCCTGTCACTGGTCAAAGAGAAATGAGACAAAATATCCTGTTTCCTGCCTTAAATGACTGCATGTTGTTCCTCACCATGTTTCACTCAAGCCCAGTATATAAATCATCTCTAAACACTGGTGGGTTTCAGGGAGGGCACAATTTCATCATGAAAATATGCCACAATTGCAAAGCAGGTCCTTGTTCTGAGTCAGAGAAAACATTACAACCTCTGCTGGAGAGAACCACTGAAAATCCCTCAAAAAGTCTGGTCAATCAAAATGTTCTGTTTCTATTTTGACTCTTTTCTTTCCCAGTACATAAGAGACTGAAGTAAGAAGCCCTTCTAAAATGAGAAATGAAAAGGCCTCACTCTTAAACTTAAAATGTTAAAAGATTTCAGTTTGATAACTTCAGAACACTTGTGAGCCCTTTAGATTCCTTTTCAAGCTGTGCTTTAATTAAATCTTCAGTCTCAGGGAAGCTCAGCTCATTGATCTGCCTCAGTAAATAGAATTATAGAATCACAGAATGATTTGTGTTCAAACAGACATTAAAGATCACCCAGTCCCACCCCCTGCCATGGGCAGAGACACCTTCCAGTCCCAGGCTGCACCAAGCCCCATTCAGCCTGGCCTGGAACACTACCAGGGATCCAGGGCCAGCCACAGCTTTTCTGGACACCCTGTGCCAGGGTCTGACCACCCTCACAGGGAATAAATTCTCCCTAACATTGCATCTCAACCTACAGTTGTTGTAAAGCCATTCCCCCTTGTCTGACAACTTCCTTCCTTGTCCGAAGTCCCTTTCCAGTTCTCCTGGAGCCTCTTTAGGCACTGAAAGGTGCTTTAAGGCCTCCCCAGAGCCTTTTCTTCTCCAGGCTGAACATCCCCAACTCTCTCAGCCTCTACAGGCACTGCAACAGAAGACTTGGGTGCACCTTTCTGCCTCTCAACTTGGAGCCCCTTGGAGGTGCCAGCAAAGGGCTCACCAGAACAGTCTGCTGGGACCAGTCCTCTCTCCCCAGTGCTTCAGCACCCTCCAGGAAGCCAAAGGTAAATGTGGAAGACCTCCACCAAAGAACGAATCAGAGACTCAACCAAAACTGAGGGGTCTGAAGAAAAACTCATCCCATCAACTGAATATCCCGGACATTTTACTTGGAAGTTCAGAGACTTCTCATTTGTTTTACATTTCCTGTCACTCCCATCAATGTGGTTGGAAGTCAAACTACATTGGGGAGTTTCTAGCCCTTGTTTTCCTTAAGAGCCACCGGACTGTCCTCCAGACACACCCCAGGATTTCCCAGGAGAGGGAAGAGGAGCCAGAGGTCCAGCCCTGTACCTCATGTCCATGCCCTACTCGCCCAAGTCCACCTTGTAACCAAATCTCCCTGGGATGATGACCAGGGTTGGCATCTGCTGGACCACAGGCCACTGTCTCTGCGAGGCAGACCTGTATCCAGAGTGTCTGGTTTGAGTCATGCTGACAGGGCAGATATCTGCTCTGCACTCCCCATGGACGTGGGGAAGCTGGGCTTCCAGAGGATTATTTATAGGGCACAGCATTGTTTATGTTCCCCTATTCTTGCTGTCATGCCCTGAACTGCATTTCAAAATCACAATTTAATAGCAGTAGATCTGTGATTTCATTTAATCTCATGAAATGAAATGAAACTTTCTGGAATGCAGTGAAATTAAAAGAAAATAAATTCTATGGAATGAAAGAAATTAAATTTTAAAATTTCGTTTCATGAAGTGAAATGAAATTCTATGGAATTTTATGGAGTGTAATAAGATTCTAAAAAATGAAATGAAATTTAATGAAATGAAAGTAAATTAAATTAAGTGAAATGAAATGAAATGAAATGAAATGAAATGAAATGAAATGAAATGAAATGCTGCAACTGGCAGATTTTTTGTTAATTTGCTTCATTTGGAGTTCACAGTAACTGATTGCCTGATATTAACATCTGCAATGCTACTTCACTGAAAAAGTTAAGTAATATTATTCCACATAGAATTAAATGACTCTCAACTTATTTATGGCATGACAAACTGTTTTCTGAACCAGTCCTCACTCTCAAGGGTCAAGATTCACAACTTGCATGAGTTGGCAACTCCAGTGGACACGCAGACTCCTCATAGTTGTGCACTTGTGGCTGTAGAGAGTCTTTGGTAACTCAAATGTTTGTAAATCTCTGTGGCATTTGCTCATATAACTAAATGCATTAATGGATATTACATTGTGACATCAGCTGTGGTATCGCTCGTTTAAAACAATTACTTCACTATCAAATAAAGCTTTCCTTTCTCTTCTGTTTCTATTTTCCAGAGTTTTCAACAAGTATTCATATTTATTTCTGTAAACTCAAACTTACTCTGAAATACACAGGAAAAAAAATCAGTACATTGTCAAAGCACCTAAGCACTTATGAGAGGCAAATCAGGGGCTTATTTCAAAAGCTCTTCAAAGAAAAATGTTAATTGAATCAGTTGGAAGCCTCAAAATGAGTTAAACTCGTTCCTATAACTAATGACATAGCTAATGACATGGCTAATGACATAACTAATGATGCCGTCCCGCTCCCCTCTCAGCGCGCAGATCGGGAGGGAGGGGCAGGGCTCACAGAGGATGCCGCGGTCCGACCACAGCCGCAGGTGAGCGCGGCTCCGCCGGGAGGGCTCGGGGGCGGCTCGGGGCTAGGGGCCCGCGGCTCGGGGCCTAGGAGTCGGGG
>VZTN01029781.1:1590-80579 GCA_013400515.1 Erpornis zantholeuca | reverse complement strand
TATTCCCCCCCCCCCAATTCCTTTCTGTTCCCTGAAACATGCTCCTCTCCTCTCCTCTCCTCTCCTCTCTCCTATCCTCCATTACCTCCTTGACATTTACCTTGCTCTGATAAGATCCCTAAAAAAAACAGCCTCGTTTTTACAAATATTCAGGTAGCAACTGACACCTTTTGCTTGTCCTTGTTTCCCATTACCTGTTCTCCCGTTGTTCCAGTTGCCCCTCACCCCACTCATAAACATGCAAGCCAGATAACCATCACAGGACACAGAGAGCAATCCTGATGGCAGACAGCACTGAAAGAACGATCAGCTCCGGCTGCCAAGCCCCTACATACATCACCGAGTGCTGTGAGGCTGAGCACAAGTGGCTACAGCAAGAGGAGAGGAAACACGTGTTTGGTGAGGCAGGAAAAGAGACAGATATTCCTTCCCCAGAGTCACTCAGTGAGATCCCGTTTCTCACTTCTGTGCAGACACCAGTTTTCAGGGACGCTGGTTTTGTCCAGATACTGCCACCAGCCTGGTGGCCTCCACCTCTGACATCGGGACCTGTTGAGTCTTACGGGATCCATGCCCTCAGGGATCCATGCCCCCAAGGACTATAGGGTGCGGGTCTTCCGAAACATTGTCTGGGCAAATGCTCTTGACACCACGGATGGCGTTATCTGATCTGGTATGCATTTCCCTGCAATGCAACCAGACCTGCCAGGTCTGGTAGAAAAGCCTTCCTTAGGTCATGTGGAATATGTCCATCTAGTGTACTGGGGAAGGAATAGCCCCGGAGAAGGCTTCAAGGCGACCCACTGCGTGCATAGTACAAACCACAGCCCAGAGCAGACTCTGCTAGCACCCCTCGACTGCCCAACAATTAAGCAATACCAGTATTAATTACTTAGAAGACATTCGGTAAAATTACATTTGTTTTCACAAATTATTTATCTCATTCCAATCAATGTCACCCTATTTCAGTAGTAACTGCTGAATGATCTTTCCTTGTGTTCCTTGGGACTGCAACAACAGGCTAGTCAAAATCTGCCTGGACCTATAATACTAAAGCTCCTCCTCAAATTATGCATTTTCATATCAGGTAGTTAGTTACCTGCCAAAACATCCATAGCTTTTTAAAGGGAGTAAATCTGCTCATCGAATGTGGGAGCTCCATGTTTTGGTAAAATGTTTTGCATTCTTCAGGTGTGCCTAGGAGGGAAAAAACATGAACACAACAAAGTGAAGACAACTAGGAAAATATCTGATTATATATAAAAGAAATTTTAAAAAAAGATTTTATTATTTTCCCTATATTCTTTCTCTCAAATATGTGGAAATGTTATTCTAAAATAAATATAAGGAACGAGATTTAAAAAAAATGCAGGAGGAAGGAAAGATCTAATGAGCACTGTATCACCCCAGAAACAAATAAAATATTTCAGGTTGGAGCTGTCTCACTCAGCACATATTTTAACAAACAGACTGCAGTGTAGAAAGGACAGTGAAATTCATCCCAGGAGTCTGAGCTATAGCTTTCATTCTAGGACATTAATGGAAGATTTCTAACCAGGCTGAGTTTACTGAAACAAAAACATCTCAAGGTCACACTTCTTAGGATGAGATATGTTCAATAGAATCACTGAAAAGGGCACATATGTTCCATGCAGATATACTTACAGATGTCACTCATATATGTTCTTACTTTTTGAAACCTGAGGTGTAATGGGAATATATTTATGTTAAAAGGCATTTAAAAAATCAAGAAATCAATTTCTGGTAAGAAGCCTTCATATGAGGAAATGTTTTTTTCCATCTCTTTGGGTTCCTTTTTCTTTTCTTTTTTTTTTTTTTTCCCTGTCTTACAGACATTGTGGCAAAGTACAGCAGGGGCTTTGTAACAGTTTATTGATGAGGAGTGGCCAAGGACATCTGTGGTCTAGAAAACCCACTACCAATGCAAAACAAAACGCTCAACCTCAAAACCATGAAGTGAATTTTAAGAAGACCATAAAAAGCTCCAGCTCTCTCCTCCTGGGATACCCCATGGGAATTCTTAAAAAAGCTGTTGGTTTTTTTTTTTTTTTTTCTGTTGGGATTTCCTATATCAGTGAGAAACCAGTTGATCATCTGGAGCCTGGAAGTATTCATGCTGTTCCTTAGATAAAAGATACCATAACCAGAGGAAGCAGAATTGTTGAAGTGCCCTACCTGGAGTGCTACAGTTCTTCAAAAGAAGCAAAAGAAGCAGATCAAATTTTTTTCAAATATGGAGATGATGGTCTCTCAGTTCTGTGCTGATCCATGAAAATACCAAGGCAAATTTCACAGATGTTGGGAAGTCCTGTCATGAAGAACCAGTTCCAAGATTTAACCCTCAAAGCCGTGTTTTTGTTCAAGAGAAATCTTCACTGTCTGACAAATGCTGGACCTAGAAAGACAGTTTCCTTGACTTGCTGATAGAAAAAATCAGGAACTGAAATGGTCAGTTAAACTGATGAAAATTAATAAAAGTCAAAATGGTTGTCTGAAGTCTGACTACAACAGCTTAAAAGGCACTGGTATCACATTTCTATTAGACTTTAATTTATACTTCATTAGAAATATAAAATGACTGAAAATTAATGTGTTCCCATTACCTTTAGTGCTGACAATTCATGTATATCAGACTATTTATTAAAAGCTATCAATGTACCTATTTAACAAAGTAGCTCCTGTGTACTGCAGAACATGAAGGAAAGTGTGATGGCTCATTTCACTTCAGGTTTCACTTCAGACTTCAGGCACGTCTTTTATTACTTTGTTATTGCAAGTTTAGGCTTTTAACTCAAGTAAGGCAAAATCTTGTGTATTTTGTGCAGCTCTGGTGAACTGTAAATCTGAAAATATGTAACATTCTCATATGGCTAATACATTTTGACTGTCTTAACTTCAACGTGCCTTTCTAAATACACATACACGTATGTTTACACAGAGCTAAATTCTGCAATATGGTACATCCTGCTTTCTGTGGCTGAGGTGGAGAAAACATTTTTAACTCAAAAAAGTGGTTTTGCACTGGGAGTTCAACTATCTCTCCATCAGGGCCTTGAGAGTGAGGTCATATGCAGAGCAACTGCTGAATATTATTGGGAAAATAAGAGGCACAACACAGTAAGAATTTTAACATAGAGATTATGGCTTGGTGTTGTTTTGGGGTTTTTTCTTTTTTAAAGAACTTGACATAATAATGGAGCAAATTCTAAGCATCATAAGTGACACAGCAGAAGGAGAGTTTCAATCAACCAATCCATACATCTGACTTTCTTCTAAAAATTCTGTCCATCTTGGATCCTTTCCCATATATGTGCTAGTTGTAATCTTGAAGGTTCGAGTAGTGACAAAGTTGTGTCAAATTGTTCACTATTTAAAATAACAAAAGGGCTTAATTTCCAAGAAGAAAGTCTGTGCAAAAGAAAATTCGGCAATGTAGGAGAAGGAAATTCCAGGTATACCTAAAATCCTGTAACAAAAAAGTTCATCAAAGAGAGGCAGACACGCAACTGAAAGCAACCTGACTAGGACATTCAGAACAGCTACTTGAGCATCAGCTGCAGTGGGTTAGATGCCCTACATTGATGAATTCCATTTGAGGGAGACATATTATCTAAGCAGATTATTAGATAGGTTTCTGAACGTGGTTACAGAGGAACATATACAATGTTCCAGCAAAGGGCATCACCAAGCATGTAAATGCCAGCTCTGCCCATGGAAAGCCAAAAGGAATTTTTTTTTCGGGATTAAGAAGGTATTTGCAGCAGGATGAAGACAAGGACACCAAAATGTTCAAGAGGAAAACTTTTATTGCTTTGGACCGAGGATATGAAGAAATAGTAAACAGTGGTTACAAACGTGTTAATCTGCTGATTAAGACACTGAGATTTAGAATAGATCACTTGCACTGGTGACATTGTTCCTTTATTGCTGTTTCCCCACACACCCTCCATACACTGCGAGGAGGAACGTGTTGAACAGCACACAGAGAGCGGAGGCTGCAGAGGTGACACGTGCTGCTGCAGCTCCCTTCGAGACCATGCCCTGAGGCTGTTTTCCTTGGAGAACGTGTCACGATGGGCGAAGGAGGCGAAGCTGGCTGTGGGAAGTACGTGTTTGGATCTCACTTCTGTATACTAATTATTTTTGAGGTCCATTAACATGGATTTGGGCTCTACTTTGAGCATCAGTTTCCGCAGTGCAAAGAAAATAATTTGATCTGATCTGTGGCTCTTCCCCTCCCCACCCCCAATTTGGAAAATAAGAACTTCTATCCTCATCTGTCTTTGCACAAGCCTATGAAGATCTAAGGACAAGAAGTGTGAATCGGCATCACACTGGGACATTAAAATATAACTGCTCTAGTTTTCCCAACTTTCTGGCAGGGAAAACTTTAAACAGGCCTGGTCCCACTTTAAGTATTTTGACTCTCTTTCAGCAGAGAAACCACTGAGTAACAGAAGGTCACCAAAATAACTCCAATACTTCCCACTGTTGCAGGCTTCCACCTTGTCCTGAGTGCTGCAACAGTGCCTTGGAGAAGGTGGTACTCAGAAGTCAGCAAGAAAGAGGCTTGGAAGAGAGTAGCCTGGACCAGAGCCTGCTCTACACAGCTGGGAGCCAGCGGTGCCAGCCTAGACCAGCTCAGCCGGGCCAGAAACTCCAGGACTGGGGTCATTGTATTGCAAAGGAGCCATTGTAGTGAAATCAATAGGGACGTTTTAAAATACCCCTACATGACAATTCCAGTGTCAGGACAGAGCAAGTCAAAGAAGGTTGTTCCTCACAGCAGGTTAAACTCCTGAGGGTGGAGATAATCTCACAGCAGGAAGGGAGGAAAGTGCTGTGCCTGCCGGGGCCAAGATGCTTTCACACTCCCCATTGCCAGCTTTAGGCTACAGAGCCGGCCATTATCAGAATCATTGTCATGATTATCCTAAAATCTGCTGCCTGACATTCAGGCATCTATCAGGAAAAGACCCAAGGCCCTATTAGTGCAGGCAATAAGCCCCCAGGAGGAGGGGAGGAAACCCATTCCTAGAGAAATATCGTTCCTGCTGGCTACATTCCTATCAGATTTGTTAATTCCGAAATGACATTCATTGGAAAATCTGATTTTACCATCCTCTCACATCAATCAGCAGGACAAGTCTCCTAACAGATTTTTTTTTATTGTCACACACAATAATTTGTCTCACAGACACATGATCTACTGGCCCTGGGGGAAGCTGAGCATCAAGCCTCTGTTTCTGTGTGAAAATCATGTGCCCACCACCATCAATGTATCCTGACTGTCTGTGATATCTGCTTTCCTGCTCTCGAGCTGCTGTTTAGGAAGTCAGCATTTTCCTATTAAACATATTAATCGATTGTGAAAGAATGCCACTCCCTCCCCAAGTGATGCTTCCAAAGAACATGATGTTTAAATATTAGAAAAACCCTTTACCTGGAAAGGCTTCCATTGGAAATGCGCATTAGAGATTTGCAAACAGTGGCCAACAAAGCCTGTGTGTTTTCCTGATACAGACGAAAGTGTTAGAAAAATCGTGACTTCACATCCCATACCTCAGCAAGTCAAGTCCCGCTGAGATTCTAATTCCTCAGGCTGATTCAGAAATATTTTGCCCTGTTTTAGATGGCTGGTCACAAAAGACAATATCTGACAGGTTCTCATTTGCAATTATAAATTAATTGAATATTTTTCCAGTAACTACATACAATACAAAATGAATTAACAAATAGACTACACACACATACTATTTCTTTGGGGATTTTAAATATTTGATTGTGATAGAATCTTTAAAGAACCGGGTATAAAAACCCCAATAAACTTCTAGATATATTTCTAAGTGAATGTAAGCAGGTGAAAGCCTGCAATAGTCTTATCGCTGTTTAGGGAAAAAAAAAAAAAATAAAGGAACCTCTTAATTTGTTGAAGATTTATATAAAATAATCCAAACTCATGAAACGGTGTGTGAAGAGCACAGTCTTTAAGGTGATGAATAGTACTAAAAGACCTCCTTACCACTCTGAAGGTAGTTAACTGAGCTGACTGCCCGGAGCATTGACACCTTTAAATGTCATGTTTATCAAGGAAAAGATGGGTTGAATTTGTAAAATATTTGTCCTCCTTCTGGGGCCATACACTAACCCACTAAACCGTGTAATAGCTTAATTTTCTTCTACTCCACACCCTGCAAGTGACGAGAGAAAAGAGAGGAGAAAAGAGAGCCTGACGCTGAAGGCGAGGCAGTATTAACAGTGCGCTGGCAGGCGGGGCGAGGGGCAGGGGGCTGCTGCTGCCTCCCTCCCATGGGCACAGTTATCATGGGGCTTAAAAGCTCCTTCTCACAGCCCCCGGGGGAATGCGATGTGTACAGCAGCACACATCGCCGCTGAGCCCCGCGGAGCCGCCGGCTGAGGCGGGGATCTGCCCAAAAGCAGCAAGAGATGGGCAGATGATGGTGTTGGAGTGTATGCAGAAGGGCTGAGCAGAGGCAGAGCTGTTGGCCTGTCCCCATCCATGGCTGCTGAGCCCAGCACAGTGCCCGGGCTCTCACTGAGCCACCGCAAAACCGAGCTGTAGCCAAGGCACCTCCCATTAAACTACGGCAGGTTAAACTTCTGGTGAGTTTCTAATGACTGTAAAAACTCCCCTTTGGCCTTGGGTGCTATAACTATTTATGAGGTTGACCTTTAATTACTCTCTCATGTAGAAATCTTTGATAATATGTCTTTGAAAGCTTGACAAATACGGACCTACACAGCACAGATCAATACCAATATAGTAACATAGTAGAGCAGCTTCCACGAAAGCAGATGCTAAAAGGTATTACCAGCAAAGCTGTTTCAAAGGACTTATCACTTCAGCTGGGCACCGTCAGCTCTTTCCTATTACAGAAGGGTTTAGGGAATGTAAAATACAAATATGCAAGGGATGCCAAATATTAACGCGACATAAAGACTGGGAGGGGTGTGAACCATTATCCCACTGGGCCCAAGGGAACCGCAGCTGTGAGCAGCAGCAGGACAAGAGTGACTGCCATCTGCTGTTGCTGTAAAGTTTTCTGCTCATAATCAGTTCAGGGCTGGGGAAAAAATTGATAGTGTTGAGTACCGAGTTTAAATTAAATTTCTTAAAAAGCACCTCCTTAGCAAATTCATTATCTTTTGCAACATGAATGCCATCCAAAGTAGTGATGAAACTGAGAGCTGATAGTCATTAATTCTATATTCAGTTTACTTGAATATTCAGTATTACTTGACTTTCCAAGTTCTAACAGACATTATACACATGCATGAGCATACCTATATGTACAAAAATGCACATATATATACAAATAACAATAACAATACAATAATATATGTACAAATAACATCAAAAAGTCAGTAATATTCTGTTTAGAATGCTAAATATACTTCGAAAATATCTACAGCGTGTAGAGGAGGGGATTATCAGTACAACCATACAGTTACATAAAACACAACCTCATAATCCAGAATACTTCATTTTTATTTTAACTCACCTAGTGTAAGATTATTAACATGCAAATTTAATACTTTGTGTTGTAAGTATTACAGAAATAGGTGGGGGTTCTTCTATGACAGCGATTAAAAGCACAGAATGTGCATCATTTTTGACCATCACTATACATTACAGGGAACTTGCCATTGTTCTAACCTAATGAAATTTTGCTGCTGGGAGGATGATTCCCAAAGACTTAGACGGAAGAAAATGCAAAGATAAAAGTTTAAATATTTTATAATAGTTTTTATTTCCTCATCAGTGCTAGAAAAATAATTGATCCATCTACCAGAAAGATATAAAGAAAAGCATCACAGACCAAAAAGATCTGCACTGATTTTGAGGGAGGTTTTAAATGCTAAGAATCACTTTAGTTTCCCTTCTCGTCTTAATTTCTGCAAAATTAAATTGTTTTCTCTTATTCAGAAGAACAACTGTTCTCCTTTAGCCCTCTCATAGAACCTTTTTTTGTCATAACAACATCCTGGCCAAAACAGCTCCCAGGAGACAAAATCAATGAAAGCCATAAAAAGAAGAATGTTTTGTCATGCCAGGCCCTACTGCTCATGTCTTACACTTACAAAACCATCAGCAACTAAACTGGGATAGACAGACCATCCGAATAGATCTGGCCAGTCTAACCAGTTGAAAAAATCCAACAAACAGAAACAAACTAATAACAGTGTCACATCAGCAAGGAAACAGAAAAGGAACTTAAAAGCCCTAAATTCAGTGACTTTCCCCACAAGGAGGTAAGATCAGACTAGTTTTCTCTGAGGTTGCCTCCTTGCCTTCTGATCTGGCATCTGAACTCTCTCTTTGATGGAAAGAAACTCAAAAAACCACTCAACCTCAAAGGCTCCCTCTCCATCCTTCGTTTCTCAAATCTCTAAAACATAAGGCTTGAGACCACCCTTGGGAAGGGGGCTGGGGGGAATGAGTAAAGAACCCAGATGCTTGAGCAAATAACCAAATGTTTCTTATCCAGGAATGTTCCATATTGATGGCACGTTTTTTCATGCTGAATTTTGTTTTGTGTGCATTATATTAACTGTGTGTGTGATTTCTCTAGCTCTGAAACTAAGAGAAAGAAGTCTTAGAAGAAGAAGCGTGGGTTAAATAGAAACCTACTGTGATAAATATAATGATATCCATACAAGGTTTCATACCACTCTTGACTGGAAGTCCACCGAAGTTGAGAGAGAGAAAAACCTCATTTTGACTAGTAAACTTCTGAATTGGCCTTGTTGCAGCGTGGGGAGCAAAGACACCCGGCAGGGCCTGTCTAGGCCCCACTGCCCTCAGCGCCGTCGTGTGACACCTTCTTTGGCTGCCAGCAGAAGGGAGGAAGCTTTCGAGAAGGCAGCTCCTGACACACCAGAAAAGTAAAATCCTGCCCTCCAGGGGTGGGACTGTCTCTGTTCCAGCACTGCATATGGCTCATGGAAGAGTAAGGCCCCAAGCCCTCTAGCATCCTTCAGGGCTGCCATCTCCAGCACCTCCTGCTCCTACCTTGCCCATCCCCAGTAGCAGCAGGATGCTGCCAGCCCATGTTCCCACTTTCTGCTTACTGGTGGGTACATCAGTGGGAAAGAGCCATACCTTAGGCTGGGGGGAGGCTCAGGAAAAAGAGCAGATTCCCCTTTGGTTGTTTCATTGGGGTTTTCACAACCCTGACAAAAAAAATAAAATTGAAAACCAAATCCACTTTTCATTAAGAGTCTACTGGTGAAACTGATACGAAATACACATTCCTGCGTGCATGCTGCCTTCCTGCTCCATAATGGTTCTTGCATTAGGGACTGGGGGCAGGGGGGCTGCTGTTGTCCATTTACTTTAGTAAAGATTGCTATTGAATGAAACCTTTAATGGGGTGTTTATGCTCCCGCTCAGCTAAGAGCTCCAAGCTTGTGGCAGAGTAGTCTTTCCCTCCACCTTGACAGCTATTAGAGAATCAATACAGGTAATCCCTTAGCTGGCCCTCAGCACTGCTGCTGTGGGCCTGCCCTGGCCGCTGCAGCAGGGTCACTTGTGGAAAAGAGAAACTTCTCCCGGGAGTGACACCCCCACCATCACTGCACTGACCCTCTGCAGCTCCAGAGGGAATGCCACTGACCCCACTTAGATTAAGCAGGAGGATGGATTTACCCTCACTCTCTAGGAAGCATGGGGCTCACAGCTTGATTTCACTTCAGGGATTATCTGTGAATTGCACTTTTTGGCTAGTATAATCCAAGTAATCATCTCTTTCCCCTTCCTGCATCCCCAGTGGATGTTTTCTCTGCTCCTGTGTTTCTGTTTGTGACTCAAGTATCTCCTACTGGCTCTGCTCAAGTTCCTGCAGTCAAAGTGGGAGGATTGGATTTTCTCAACACTCCTTTGCAGACTGATAACACTGCAGTTTGCAGGACTGTGTGGCATTCTCACACTAAGACATTCAAACAGAGACATTCAGTGCTCTCTACACTGCTAAATTGATGGGCCGGCCAGAGACTAGTCCTGCGACAAAGATTAGTCCTGTGAGTTCAAGTCTGGTTTGCTACTACTGCAGTGGAGATAAACTGGGCTTTCAGGAGAGCCCCTACAGTGAGAGCTGCTACAGAGTGGCTGGCTGGGGATGGAGATGGACTAGGGTCACTCAAGCCCCACTGTAGGAGAGGCAGAGGTGGTTTCTCTCCTCTAGTGCAGCTGCATAGCCCCAGTTGTCAACACCCAACCCCAGAAACCTTCGAGGGGACTGGCTTTTCAGAAAAAGCTTTCACTGGGGGAGATGAAGCCTCTTTAAAGCTTGAGTCAAGCACCATAAAAACACAGATTGAAAGTCTGAATGTGTTTCTCCTAAGGTTAAAAAGAACGAAAGAGAACAAAGAGCCTCACACCCCTCATGTGCCCAAGGCCCTGCACTAAGTGCGTTAAGGAGAGACCGAAGGCAAAATGTGGAAGGGCACGTGTGTCAGGAGAGAAAGGGAAATGAAGGTGTTGGTGACTGTGTCTGTAGGGGTGAAACAAACACCAGCACCTGCTGTGAAGGCCTGTAGGAGACTGGGGACCCAAGCAATGGCTTTCTTAAGAAGGGGACAGCCAGTCAGGGCTCCTCTGGTGAACGATCTCACTTGTTTAATGGATGGTTTAGCACTGAACACCAATTGTTTGTGGTATTATCTCTGATTTACTAAGCTCCTTGCTGCTTTTCACCTTCCCTCAGTGGTTAACCACCTCCCTGTTCTCCAGGGTGAGCAGCAGGACAGGGGCTGGGACAGCAAGGCCTGGTGTTTGAAAAACAGGGATATGCAGGAGATGCTAGAGGCAGCAGATGTCGGTGGGCAGGCCTTTTGTTCTCTCACACTTGCAAGCCTGAGCTCTGGGACCACCCTTCTTTTTGTCTCCCCATTGTCATTCACCCAGGAGGAGCATTTCAGGAGTTAGCATCATACAGTCTCTCTCTCTGTACCCCTCTGCTCCAACTAAACAGTTGATTGCCCTCATACTCTGGTTTCTATTTAGATCACTTTCTATTAACATTTAAAAAACTCTGACAAGAGTTAATGCAGAACACTTAAAATCAGCTAGTGTCTTACAGGCCTGATTAGTCCTGGGGATTTCTCTTGCTGCTCACCTTGGCAGGACCATTTTTAGTCCTAGTTAAGCAAAAGAAGGGCCAGGGTGGACACATATCCTTTGCCTTAGTGAATGCAGTGACAACGTGACCCCAGACAGGGACATCACCCCACAGCCAGTTTAAGCCAAACTGAGTGAGAAACACAGGTACCTATTGCACATAGTGTATTACTCTAGCTACAGCCATGGAAAATAGCACTTCTGCCCTATATTTGAAGATGGCAAGAAATGGAAGAATTGGATCTAGTATAGTGTGCAAAGCCACAGCCCAGTGTCCTGAGAACTGCAGGGATGTCCTGCTTTCCGCTGCCTCAGCTCAGAAGTGGCTGCAGGAGCATGGAGCACCACAGTGCCTGCTCAGGGGGGACCTGGCACCCAAGCCTGCCCAGCACAGGGACTCAGCCTTTACATTTGGTCACAAATATTCTCCTTTCTGCTGAACTTGCAGCGCAGCCTCCTTCATGCACATGTCCTTCTGTGCCATGCAGTCATTCTGGGAACCTGCCAGACAAAAAAAGTGCAGCATGCACACATGCTCCCTCCCTCTCCCCCCTTCTTAGCTGTGTGTATAAATATCCAAAACCCACTGCTGGCTGAGCTGCCTGGAGCTGTGCATTCTCTCAGCTGCTGACAGCACAGCCACAAAAAGTGCAAGTGTGCAAATCCTCGGGGAGGGAAACCCCAGTTCACTGGACACACACAGGGTACAGGTGCACTACAGGAGCATTCCCTAACCTCTCCTAACCCCTTTCTGGCAAGAAAAAAAAATCTGTTTCCTCTGACAATCAGTGCATTTTCCTCTCAGGAAACTAAAATCTGCTGTGGTCGGGCAGGCAGCTCAGCTTGACCTCCCACCTGATCCACTTCTCCCCACCCTGCTGTGAAGCATGCAGAGCCAAGTGCCATCCTCACTGTCCCCAGCCCCAGCACAGCTGGGGCTCGCTATTCAAAGGGGAGAGGATGACTCTATAGGGTAGTTAAATGCTACAAGATAGTATAATACTTTTTTTTTAGGGCTCAATCCGGATCCATCATCTTGCTTGCAAGTGGGAGTGAACTCAATCCAGAACTGAATGGCTTCAGCTTTCATGAACTGCGGGGGCACTTAAGACCCAATCCATCAAGACACTGGGTGCCTTTGACTTCCAGTGCAGTCAGCTGCTGCCCAGCAGGACAAGGACTAGAATTCCCAATAAGCGACAGTTTGACTGTAATGGCTTACAAATGACACAGAAAACACCCTTCATCCATTGCTAGTGCCTCAAACACACAACTCTGTGCATCTGGCAGAAAATAAGCCATAGCCCATTAGTGTACATTGTAGGCTCCAACAATTTATTTTCATTCTTTGCATTCATGTAATCGTAATAATATTAACAATAATAGGAAAGATGTGTGCTAATGCCTTTACAAACAATTCAGTGGGTGATGGTCTTTAGGACAAATGGGCATCTATGTCTTTGAGATGGGTCTTAATGTCTCTACCAACCTCAAACTGCAAGTTTGTCACAGAACCTCACTTGACTAGAGCTTGGACTCCTGAACTTTATGGTAATAGAAAAATGGGTTAGCACAAAGTCTGTTGCAGAACCTAGACAGTTTTAGCTTCTGAAGTTTGAGGGAAAATGACATGTTCAAGGCGGTTGGGGAAGGCTGTGCCTCAACCAACGGGGAAAGGAAGAGGACAACATGCAGCTGGGAGTTTAGGATAAAAGGAGGCTGCATCCTCCAAAACCCCAGAGGACTCTCCCTCCTCTCTTTATTAGAATAAAGTTGCAGGAGTCCACTGTCTCCTTTATGGAGACTGGCTTTTCATAGCGTGGTTTTCCACACAATAATCAGCATCAAAATTTACATATACAGTTTTAATGTGCAAGACAGCCAGTACCTTCAATCACAAGTACAACCCTTCACATACTCTTTTACAGGCAACACATCAAATACTGCAGTAAGGTGCAAATATTTTAGCACAAGACATTTGAGGTTTCCTCAAGAAGAAGAAAATGCACACAAGAGCACTACAGAGGTGCCATTTAAATAAACAACCTTCATTCAGAACAAAAAAGGAGGTTACCTGCATGAGAAGTTAACCAGGCATTTCACAGTACTTCAAAGCCATTCCTAGTCCTAACATTCTTTTTATCAGTAGGTAGTTTATTTCACCAAATCCTATTTTTTTAAGGAACAGAACTAACAAAGCCTTCACACACAAAATTCTTTTTTTTGTTGGCCAGGATTTTGTATGCTTGGGGAAAAGGATCTCCTAACAGCAGGCAGCAGGAAGAAAGGCTCAGTCCCCCTACCTGTTCTTCAGCATGGTTTGTACATGTAAGTACTGTGATAATTTTCTGCTCAGGAGTGAAATTTACCTATTTAGGGGTCAGGGATTCAGCCCTCCATATCTACAAAATTTGGCCTGCTGTATTACAGTAGTATTAGGTATTAAAATAAGCAAAAAACAATAATCAGAACACGATTTTGTTTCTACACTAAATGTACAATACAATGTATAAATGTACAATGCAAATGGACTTGCTTATTTCAGATACTGCCTAGTGCTGGGCCTCAAAATTTTGTTTACCAGTAAGTGATTCAATAAATATTTAAAAAATATTTTACCATGAAAACGATGAGAACAGAGCAACTTAAGATACAAAAAAACTTATAAAAATTAGTGCAAATCAATATATTTCAGGATATAGTATTTGCACAATATAATTAAATGTACAAGTAACATTTTTTCTATTTATATGCTGTATTTAAAGAGACTGTTAAAGTTGGCACAAAATAAAAACTTCTTTCTTATATTTCATGTGCAAAATTCTTGTTAATCCCAGCTGATTTAGGATGCTTTGAAGAGAATTTTCTTATCCCAGCAATATCCATCTACCTATGTTCATCAACTAGCTCCAGAAAGGACTTCCATTATTCCTTCTGGATGCAACACACAGTCCCACTGACACAGTGAGCCCTCTCATATGCACAGCCTCCTGCCAGTCGTGGTGGTCACTCAGTGCTAATTAAAACTTCTATACCAATTACAGCACTCCCTACACTCAGTAGTCCCTCAGCACAGGCTTTTTGGTAAGTTACGATTTCACACTGATATGGAATGCTACTTTCTTAAGAATTCCTAGGAATTTTGAAAGCACATAAACCTGCACAAATCATTCCCAACTTGCTTGTATGGCCAGTGAGACATGAGGATTATACCTTCCAGTGCTCCCATGGAAGCAAAGCCTTTCCTGCAGTCTGGGGAAGGAATTTCATGTGCAGAGTTTTAGGCGCTGAGGAGTCCTGATGTCACCTACTTAAATCTCATATTTTGAACAAGGGAAGGGAGTGTTGTTATAATAGTCATCTAACATAAAGCCAGGAGGAAGCAGAGGAGCACATCCCTCGTATCAGGACTCACTGCAAAGACTCATCTGACCAGGATGAGGCAGGTTCAGTGAAATTCAGAAAGAAGAGCCCACTGCTGGGATTGTGCCTGCTCCTGGCCTGTTCTGAGTCCACAATGAAACACTTCTGTGAGGCCACTTGACTGCTCATTATCCACCCAACAGCACTAATGCTTAGGAATATCACTATGTTTGGTTCTCCAGACTCTCAAAAAGACAGAGCCAACCTCCACTACACCTCTGCTAGCTGGGATATCAGGCCTGCACCTATCTTACCACACCCCACTTCTCTCCCTCTGGGCTAACCAGCATCCAGCACCCTCTGGAAGAATTGGTATCACAGTCTTGGAGCTCCCAGCATCCCAGAAGCTGAATGAAGGATTTAAAATACCTCTCTGTTGGTCCAGCAGTCAGTATCTCTGAGGAAGTTCACATTTAAATAGAACATCATTAAAAGACAGGGTAAGGGTACGTAGACCCTGTAACTGTGGTTGTGTGTCCAAACAACACAAACAGGTTAAACCAGCCTTGAGAAATGCACCTGATAAAAACATCCCTCGCACAATCTTTGATACAGACTGCACCAGGCAGTCCACAGACATGGTGCATTAGAGACACAGAAACACTCCTCACAGTGATATCTGTGCACAAAGGGGTTTTGGGAGGTAGAATTCCCTCCTGCCTTTAGAGATTAGGGTGTGGGAGGAGAGGGAGAGGGGCATTAGGGTGTACCCTGTCCCCTGTGCTCAGTCACATGCCCTGGGTCCAGAGACCAGACCTACCCCAAGAGGTAGCACAGGCGTCACCTCCTGCGCCGTGCACACAGCTGGGCACACACAGATACACACAGACCGATACACACACACGAGCTGGTCCAGGACACATCCGCAGGGCTCCTGGCTATGGAGCAGCATGCATCTTCATGTGGAAGTTGTAATCCTCCTGCTCGGGGAAGTGCTGGCCGCACACGGAGCAGGCGCAGCCCTTGTCCTTGCTGTGCGTGCGCCGCACGTGGCTGTCGTGGGCCGCGTGCGAGGCGAAGGCTTTGCCGCAGTGCTTGCACTTGAAGGGCTTCTCCCCCGAGTGCTGGCGGATGTGAGTGCGCAGGATGCTCGATGCTGTGAACGCCTGGAAGGGCAGGGATCATCGGAAAGGAGATGGAGTTGCAAGTAATTTGCTTTCACATGTGTCATCCCTGCCTTCAGCTAACCCAGACCCCGTCAGAAGCACGCTACCCTGAAAACTAAGTCCTGAAATAGCTCACATCCTCAGGTAACTGGAAAAAAGAATGAAAACTCCCAGCAACAAGGAATCAGAAGGCAACAGCTGTTGCTATATGGATGTGGCTGAGTCCATGGAGATAGATGAAGCTCAGAGAAAGATTTCTAACCAAAGACACCAGTAAATATCTTCTATATGTCAGAGGTAAGAAGTCAATACTGCCCTAATTAGCTTTTCAGCTTCTTTATGTTTGGGAGACATAATGCAGGCTTTCCTTTCAGTTTTTATTTTCAAAGTTAAACCCTTTGACTGTCTTGGGATTCAGCTGCTAAAATTCATCCATGCAGTCCACATACATCTTTCACAGGCTCATTTTCCCTGCTCCATCATACTCTGCTCTTTCTGCAGGCAGACATTCCAGCCTGCTCCCCCGCCACTAACACACACACTTGAGTAGCAAAATCATAAAGACTTCTCCTCCATTTGGGGATAAAACTCTCTCATCAAAATTTGAACAGGAATGTTGTAAAGTTGCCCATGTTTCCCACATTTTTTTTCCTTATCCAAAGAGAGACAATTTCAGGCCATTCACTATTTGCAGACCACACAAAATAAATATTCTCTAGTAAGTCTTCACAGCAAACAGCAATACCTTTTCACTAGGAACCTTAGGGCACAAAAAGATGATAGACTCCTATACATAAGCCCTTGGAGGTGTATATCAAGGGCCAAAATATGTTTTAGGGAGAGAATGCTGATGTTGACCCAACACTGTTTCTTTAATCTCACAATGTTGCCAAAATAAGTGACCACTGATTTCCAGCAAAGGAGCTGGAAAAGCAAAGCCACTGTTAAGAGGTAGAAGAGGAAAAGAAGAATCATTATTGCATAGGAGGAGTAGGTGAGGATTCATTAAAGCAGACCCTGGTTTTCCAGCCTCAGAAATGATGGCTATGTCCCAGGAGAGCTGCATCCTGCAGCCTGAGGACTAATAGTTTAATCTGATCCAATCCACAACAGTCAAACCAGAACTGGCTGGGGGTTGGTCAAGTGTCCTTGGACATCTCTTTACAGAACAACCTATGAAGCTCTGCCACCTCCTTTTGTGATCAGAAGATTAAGGATGGTATTGCATCCTAAACTCTGCCTACAAGTGTGTTCAGGATCATGGGGAGACAAAAAAACATAATAGCCAAAAGGAGCTTCCTCTAAGATTCTTTACAGCAGGGCACAGCTTTGTGTAAGTCCAGCCAGTCATAAACAAACTTTTCTCTCTACAAAATCAGGAGCAGGTTACCACTGCTGATGGGGCTTCTGCATTGCATGGACACTCCATGGCACCTGGAGCCCTACCAATACTCATCCAGCAGCAGCCTGTGCATCCACATGCTATCTGCTAGGAGAGCTGTCAGCACTTCCAGAGGGGGAGCTCACTCAAATCATCCCTGCTGTGATGGGCAGTAACAACAGAGCACATTTTTGATCAGGACTGCATGGCTCAGTTGTGTTCTTTTTAAGTGAAACCTCCATGCCCAGCTGCCCATCAACAGCTCCGATATTTCAAGGCAAGGCTGCACAAATTTATATAGTGCAGGTTCAGTTTACAGACCAGATCTGTTCATTGCAATCCAGAAGCAGTGTCACTAACACCAAAAATTACCTATCTGATGAAAAAGTGGAATACTGGATCTAGCTGCATGCCTTGGATGGTATCTGAAATGCTCTCAAGCTTCCCTAGACCTCACTTCTGCAGCAGAGCACTGAGCTGGGATGAACCACAAATTCCATGTCAGATGGAGATCAGACCGTGTTTCTTCAGTCTCATCCAGCTCTGTCACTTTAATTCACAACTGCCCAGAACAGACACACACTTATCTGGTTACCACTTAAATACAAAGCATTTTTTTGAAAGAAAAGAGAAGAAAGAAAGCACAGCAGATGACAGAGGGAGGCATGGGGCAGGGCTTTGCCTTACCTTGTTGCAGTAGACACATTTGTAGGGGCGCTCCCCAGAGTGAACCCTCATGTGTTTGTTCAGGCTGGAGGACTGAGAAAAGCTCTTCCCACACACAGAGCACTGGGGGGAATAAAAGGAATAAAGTGAAAAGGAAGCATGTAAGAGCACAGTTAAAAAGAAAAACTAAGTATGTGGATGATGCGCACATTTCTTACATATATCTATATATACACATATACTTATGTATTCATGTATGAACACAATAGTAATTTTAAGCTGAAACAATTTAAAATACCTGGAAGTTTAGTCTCATTTTAAGAACAGATTTACATGCATATGTATGTGTATATATATGCACACACATTTTTATGAATGAAAATTGTGCCCAATAATTTTAAATAATTTATGTTAAGATTGTTTCAATAAAAATTGTTTTCTTCAGGACAATATTGATCTTCAAGAATAAAAATATGATTTTTTTTGTGAAATCACTTAATAAAAAGATATAAATCAAGCGTCAGTTATTTTTTTTTTTCCTAAGAGAGACTTTCTAAATAAAATAATCTTAAATCAACCAAGGCAAGGGAAAATGAAAAAGAAAGGGAAAGGGATTACATGGTTTTTAATACCTCATATTTAATAGAATATTTTTTATCTGTTGCTAATTCCATGCAGATATTACAACATTGTAATAATGCCATTTTAATTATACACTGCTTTTCTGAAAAAAATCACATTGTAGGATGATCTATTAAATAGGTGTTTGGAGAATTTTGAGGACTGATTTAACTGTGCCAGTTCAAGCAGTAGAACTTGCCCTTCCCAAGCTTTTAGAAAAAGTCTGATTTTCCATTCCCATCACTGCTAGAGAAAACTGGTGGAGATGAGTAAAGTATCTCAAAGATTTGCTTTCATCAACTGAAAGTCTGCTTTGCATTGAATGTAAAACTTTTAAACCCTGTTTAAAAGTGATACAGCTGTGGTCAGTTCTCAGACCGCAGGGTGGGGTGTGGGAAACCGACACGAGACATCCCTCTCCTGATCCTGGAGAAGCCAAGCACCTCTAAACACAAGTTAACCCCCCACACCGTGTAAAAAAAGGAGCAACATTCATATGCAAACATCCAAAAAGCCCAGGAGACGTTTTGTTTCTTTTTAAACCCTCACTGAGACTGGGGGTTTATTTTCCTAATCTAAATTAATTGAATTTTTTCACTCAAGCTTTGCTGCACGTGATAAGCTCTTCCTGCACAGGCAGAGCAGTCCCACCAGGAAACTGCGAGAGAAACTGGAGGAGGAGGAACATTATCAGCATCTTCTCTGGACCAAAAAAGAGACTTATAAATACTAAGTCCCCCCAGAAGTGCCAGTGACTGAGGAGAGACCCGGGAGCAGGCTCACCTTGTGAGGTCTGTGCTTTTCGTGAACGTGGAGAATATGGATCCTCAGCCTGTCTCTTTTTTCAAAGGATCTTTCACAAAGGTGACAAGGAAATTTGCGGTCCCCCTGGTCCACGCAGCGGGTGTACTTGAGGTGTTTGTCCCGGTAGTACTTGTAGGCAAAAACTTTGCCGCAGCGCTCACACTTGAAGCTCTCCCCGGCTTCTGTACAGCAGAAGGGAAAGTGCCACCTCTCTGTTACACCACGGCAAAAGGGGTTCGGTTCAAATCTGCGTCCTTGTCAGAGCTGTGACGCTTAGGGGGAATTTTAAGTCTCCAAGAGGGCAACAACTGTAAACGGATGCTGTCAATATCATTAACAAAATACGTGCTGTGTCTCCCAGAAGTTCGCAGTGCTCCCTTTGCCTTTTTAACGGAGGGGAACAAACTAGAGCCCACAGTCTGCTAAAATTATTCGGTTTAGCTACTAACTTCAGCAAAACCAAGATTTTGTCCTTGTATCTCCATAAATAACAAGAAAACGTGAAAAAACGACTCAGAGTCTCACATAAATGCTTCTACCCAAATGGAATAACTGCAAGATCAATTTCTTATCAAGAATTGTCTGTAAATTTTACCTACCATCCCAAAAAGAAAAATAATTTTGCACACCTTTTCTATCGTTTTCAAGTAACTATCGAACAAAACAAAACGTTTATTTGGCTTTTTGTGTGTGTGTGTGTGTATTTAAATTAATTTTTAACCGCTAAATTTAGGAAAATTTTCAGATGTTTACCCATCTTTTTCTGTCTTTAATAAAAGTACCTTTAGCTTAAGCTTTAAGATGAAATTAACAATTTAGCGTTTGTCTGAATTGGATACTTCAATACAACAGGTATAAAATTTTCCATGCCAAATTTTCATGCCAATTTGCTTCTCTTCCTTTCTGCTGCACCCAGCCGATCCATCCCTTCCCTGCTACAGCGCTTCCCGTATTGGCACAAATTGTTTTTTCCATACATAAGTTTTGCTTATAACAACATCAGACTTCGTGTACATTACAAGTAGAACTACCCTTCCCCTCCCCTCACCCTGGCTTAAGTCCATTTGGCATTTCTATGCAAGCAATATTGGCATTACGGCATCGGAACGACTTCAGCCTGCCTCATTTGCTGAGAGCGTTAATTACACGAAAGTCAGGTGTGCGATCATAAGATGAAACACGACCAAAACTGGAATAACATCCCACAAAGCCCATCTCGTCCCAAAACGGGACCCTGAACAACAGCGCTGCGGGGCCAAGGCAGGCTCAGCCCAAGACCACCAGATGTTTTGCACTCGTCAGACCAAACAACACTTTAAACTCCCCGAGGAACCGCGGACTGCGAGCGGACTGCCGGCGGAAGAAAGGATAGCCTCTTGCTCCGCGCTGCCAGCAGCCCTCGGTGCACCCCCCGGACTCCCCGGCGCCGAGGGGAAGCTGCTGCTTCGGGGTGCTGGATGTTTCAAGAAAGGGCGGCCGGGAATCGGCTCCCCGGGAGGGAGGACAGACCCGAGGGACTGGGGCTGCGGGACCACCGCCCCCGCGGCGGAACCGGTCACCCACCACCGCCTCATCACAGGGTCTGGGAAGCCTTTAAAATAAAACAGCTGGGAAAAAAAGTGATGCCTGTGTTTCTTTACCTCGTGTGAATCTAATCCCGGCCAGGCACACGTTCGTCGGAATAAGGGGCAGTGTCGCCCAAGGGGTTGCTGGCAGGCTCACCTTCGGAGTGCTGCGGGGGTTTCTTCCCCTCTGCCATGCCCTTCAAGCTGATGGGGATGCCCAGGAACTGCACGTAGCAATCGCCGTACCACACCAGCAGCTCCTGCTTCGGGAAGATCTCCTTGCAGCTCTCGTAGAAGATTTGTCCCTGGCACTGGATAGCCGTCAAATTCTGCTCCTCGGGGAACCTGGCACAGTTCACCAGGGACATCCAGTTGCCAGCGGCGCCCTTCCCGTCTATGAAATGGCTCAGACCACCGTATTCAAAGATCTGAAGTGCAGAGAAAACAGGATTAGGTTTGACCGACCCTTGCTCACACGTCCCGCTCCCACCAGTCCCACCACCCACACTGGGCCGAGCCCCTCTTGCAGGCTATGGTAGAGGGGAGGCCGAAAGCCTCTCCCCGGCCCCGCGCTGGGGGTGCGGGGTGTGCCCGACGGTGCCTCGGCTACCTCCCACATCAGCGAGTTGTCGTCGTAAGTCTTGATCTCGCTCGTGTTGACCACTTTGCCTTGGAAAGGGCCGAAGCGGACTCCTTTCGGGATGGGGTCCGTACAGAAGACTCCGAGCTGCGACACGTCCCCGTAGGCCACCCGCAGCACGGTGAGCCCTGNGGAGCTGCAGCGAGTCCCGGTCGAGCAGCGGGGCGGAGGAGTCCGCAGCGCCTGCAGAAGAGGAATCCCTTCTTCAGGACGGCACCGGCCCTCAAGAGCAGGTCGTACCTCCCCGACAGAGGCCGCAGCCTGAATCACCCCCGGATTTTTCAGGGTGTGGGCTCGTAACGCAAGAAAATCATGCGGAAAGAAAGTCCGACGTGCCCCCAGCGATGCCCCTTGAGCCTGTCCGCCTGCATCCCTTGGGACTGCCCCCGAACCCTCCCGCACTGGCTGTGTGGGAGCGCAGAAGCGACCTGCCGCCCGGTGTCACCCTGTGCCCCTCTCGCCGCCGTCGAATACCCCCTTACCCGAGGTGGCGGGGGACACCCGGAGCCCCGAGATGGCGTGAAGGTTCCCGGTCGGCTGGCAGCTCCGGAGTGCCCCGTACAGCACCGCATTGAGCTCCTCCTCGGTGAAGTTGTACTTGTAGCTCTGTCCCGCCGCCCCGTGTGCCCCCGGGCTGCGGGCAGCCCTGTGCGGGGGGCTCGGGTAGGGCGGCGAGAGCAACCCCGGGGCCCCCGTCCCGAGGGCCGAGCCTTCACTGGGAGGGAAGGGGGCCGGCAGCCTGGTGTAGACGGGCAAGGGGAGGCTGGGGAAGGGCTCGGGGGGCAGGGGGGACGGCTGGCTCAGAAAAGCGGGGACCCTGCTGAAAGTGAAGGGAGGCAGAGGCGGGGAGGAGGAAACCAGCCCGCCCAGGGGTTTCAGGGGCTGGAAGAAGTCGGGGGCCGTCTCGAAATACTGGGCGGGAGGGAGGAAAGAGGGGTAGTAGGAAGCGAGGCCGGCGGGGTTCATCCCCAGCGAGTCTNGGGCGCTGCCCTGACCGGCGCCCCTGCCCCGGGGCGGAGCCACGGCTACTCACGGGGCGGCCGGGCCGCCCCTCCCCACCTCGGGGTGTGTGGTGGGGTGGCCCAGCCTCCCGGACCCACCTTCCCTACCGCCGGCTCTGCCCTCCGCCTCTCCAAGCCCTGGCCCGGGGGCCCGGCCGCAGCCTGGTGGGCTCTGTCTCTCCGCAGAGCAGGAGGCCGGGGTGCGGGAGCGCTGCTCCCCACGGATGGGCGCCTGCTGCCGGAGGTGAGGGCTCCGCGGTGCCGGACACGGGGCTCCCACACGGTGCCTTCGGGGGTTGCAGGTGTGTGGTTTGAGTACGGAAAGACAGAAAACACCTTTGAAACTCCACTGACCTGAACACACAGGAGCAGCGCACTCTCATTCCCAGAAGGTTTCACGGGCACTGCGGAGGTGCTTTTACTCTAGCCTGGGGCTTCCTCTTAGGTGCTTAGCAGAACACTGGGCTCCTGCTGGGGTTTTCGTGGCTCCATGATCGGGCCTGTGCCAGCACCTGCCCAGGATGGGACCAGAGGAAACACCTAGCCTTTGCCTCCTGCAGAGGTGCTGGGTGATCCTTCGTCTGTGGTTTCATCTCGGGTTTTTAAGAGGGTTTCTCCTGCCTTCCTTCCAGATGGCTATATGGCACAATTGCAATGAAAAGGGGACTTGGGAGGGGCTGCAGGATCCTAGGGGTCCAGGTGTTCACTTTGCAGAGTGTCATACCTGGTGCAGGGAGATGGAGAAATCTTCAGCCCAGAAAAAAACCCCTTATAAGGTGTATTACTGCAGAGCTCCCTCTGAGGAGCTCATTCCAGCCTGGGTGACACCGCCCAGGCATGCATGGAGAAAAGGGACAGGATGGGCTCTGCTACACTGTAGAGAGCTTGGGGGCTTGCACCCATGGCTCCCTCTCGGAGAAAGGCAGCAAAGGCTTCCTGGGGCACAGCATAGCACAAGCCAAACTGCACACAGACACAGCTGGAGTGGGGAACACAGCCAGGCTTAGCTTCTGGAGTTTTAGATGCCATTTCAGTGGTTATATTTGGTGTGCTATAAAAATTAATTAACACAACTCCATGTGATCCTCTCTAAAATATTGTTTTCATCCCAAAGAAGGGATGCATTAGGAAGCACTTGAAGCAGCCCCAGACAGAGAAAGCTCAGCTCCAGACACAGTCACTGCCTGCACTTGACCAGAGGTGAAGCCATCTGTTTAATCCTGATTTCTTATCTGGCCTGAGTGCTCTGAAATAGAGAGTTTGAGAATCACAGGCTGCTCGGGGGAATGCGGGTGTTCAGCCCACACTCCCTCAGGCACTGCAGTTCCTGCTTACCACAAGCTTTGATTTGCAATCTCCCTTTTTCACTCAGGATATAAACACCAAGACAGCAAACACAAGCACACAACTCCACTGGAGAGAGATACAGAGCTGATCCAGACTCCCTCACCTGCCAAAATCCCTTCCATAGCCAGTCCAACATATCTCTGTCCCTAAGGCTGAGCAGAAACATTTCTGTAGTTTGCATTAAATGTATTGGGCTAATTCTCCTACCTACAACCTCATTCTCCATCCCAACCTCCGCAAGACAAAAATACTGAATATACCAGGGAAGCAAATATGCACAAGTCTTAAGGGGAAGGTAGGAATTCAGCTTTCTAAAACTTGCTTATGATAGTTCCTTTCCTTAAATGGTCTGATTTTTCAGTTGTCTTTTTGGTTTTATTTTTTTTTCTAATTTTCTCTGCTTCGTGCCAAACCTCTATTATTTGTAAAACAGAATTGATGCTGCAATGCTTTAAGAAACAGTTTCAGCCAGGCATTCCAGCATGACTTTATTGATGCATCACTAGCATAATAGTACCAGCATTAATCTGATTTACAGGAATAAGGCTTTGAGCTCTGATTGTACAGAAAAGTTTGAATTACACTTAGAATTTAAGTGCTGCCAGATAATCTGGCATCTTTTGACTATGCTGTGTCCAGGTATCACAGCAAAGGAAGAGAGAGAGGGGCTAGGGGAGGAGACATGCTCATGTTAGAGGTTCGGGAGAAATGAAGTCAAAGAACTACAACATGAAATTTTAAAATTCTCATTAATTAAATTGTAGACATGACCAGGAACAAAAAGTTTCCTTTTTCTAGAAGCCTGATGACACAGAATCCAGGAGAGGAGAAAGGCTTGAGGCACCCTTGCCACTACATTGCAGATAAATCTTTAGATGCTTTAACATCTAAGAGGCTAAAGGCATTTAGTGCATTAAAAAAGTCATGACCTCAGGGACAGATGTGGGGGAAGCAGAAGTGCAGCCGTGCAGATGCACCCCCAACAGTCCTGTCAGCCCTGTGGACTGCCCCAGCCTAGAGGGGCCCCCTTCCCTGATTTTATGTCTTATGACAAAGTAATCAGAGAAGTCTATTAGGCTCCCCTCCCCACTGCAGGATGTTAGAGAGTATTCCTTCTTTGCAGTGATGTGGGGATGCATATTAAAGACAAGCACCAAGGGACATCCCTGCAGGCTGTTTGCACAGCATTCAGTTGCCTCTCAGTTTGAACATGAGTTTTTCATCACTCTTATGCCCACTCTGCATCTCCCTTACTCCAGGTTTAAAGCAGCCTGCCTCCTACACATTCCCAAATGCACAAGTTGCACTTACGAGCTTCCTTGTGATTCCCCGAAGACCACAGTGCCACAGCACTCCCT
This sequence comes from Erpornis zantholeuca, assembly GCA_013400515.1. Taxonomy (NCBI): domain Eukaryota; kingdom Metazoa; phylum Chordata; class Aves; order Passeriformes; family Timaliidae; genus Erpornis; species Erpornis zantholeuca. The sequence continues at coordinate 55,506 of VZTN01029781.1, read as the reverse complement.
GATGCTCATCTTCCCACTGTGGGCTCCCTATGCCCCAGCACCTACACCAATACCCAGCTGAAGCATAGATGTGGGAATCCCAGCAATGGCACCAGATGCTGTCATGGAAATAACCTGAATTGCAATTTAGATGAGGTCAGAGCAGAAAGAGTTTATTGCTATGGCTATAGAAGAGGATAGGGAGCAGAAGAGCAACTGACTCTGCTGCCTGACGATTAAAAAAAGGGGAAAACAAATTAAGGTGATTCAACTTTCCTTTTCCTGTACTAGTTCTCTTTAGATGCAGCAGCATTTAAATGATGTTACCATTAGCTCTGTACTTCACAAAAGTAATTAATTGCTCTCAACTCATTCTAAATACACTGAGAATAGACAATTAACTGAAAAACACACATGGAAGAAAAAGGTGGGGTAGCCAGTCTAAAATTTGGATCAAACCAATCTTAGCATAGAGATGCAATCCTCTTCCCTGTGTTGGGGTGGGCCACTGGGTGGGCCACTTGACACAAGCAAGGGCAGGAATATCTGTTGTTCTTGTCTCTCAGACACTTTGCCAACAGTTTGCAGGAAGCTGAATAAATTACTCCAGTCAGGATCACTATGGGACCTTCCAGCATCCTGAGTAGTCGTAGAATGAAGTGGTAAAGTGAAGTACAGCCTGAAACTTGGATGGGAGAGACATTTTTCAAGCAATAGGAGAGTTTTCCCACATTTCCTCCTCTGTCTTCTCAGGAACATCTCCTAGAGAGAAATTCCTGGGTACATCACAGTAGTTGGAGCAGCTTCACCTCCCCAGCACCTATATGGGACTGGGGAAGTGTCTCAGTTTCCCCAGTCTTTGTTTTCTTCTTCATTCTTAAATGAAGGCTTAATGAGTGGTGTTTGAGTAGTTTAGAGCATATACAGTATGAACTGAAATATTCAAAGCAAAGTTCCTGCTGCAGTGTGAGTGAGCTTTACCTCTGGCTGTCTGGTGCAAGGAGGGTCTGAATGCTCTTAGCTCCCTTCCCTGCACAGAACCCCCCTTTCATCATGGAGTGTTTCTGCCCTTAGTGCCTAACTTCAGGGGAGATGGGGAAAACACCCATCAGATGGCATTCAGACTGTCACTTGGCCTGTCCCCTGTGCCCAAACTGCTGTTGTTCTTAGAGCCAGAATCTTTTAATGATCCACAGAAGGATTCCAGCTCTTCAGGGGTGGAGAAGTAACAAAACATTCAACCCATCGGAGCAGGGTGAATGTTAGCATCCTAGCATCCTTGGACACTAACCTCTTGTGCTCCTGACAATCACACTGGCTGACTCTGGGTTTTCCTGCCCACCCTCTCTTGTGCACAAGAAGGATGGTTGCATTTGTCTAATGGCAGCAGCTATGGCTTGCAGGTTCCCCCAGCAGCGAAGCTGAGCACAAAAGCCAGAGACACACAGACACAGGATGCACACACACAGAGCACTCTGACACATTCCGTCACACAGACTGCCATGAACAAGGCGCTTCCCTCAACAGCACCCACTCGTGGTACCCATGTAAGACATAAACACAGCCAAGTTTCCACCTCTTCTCTAACTGGTAGAGCTCTGTGTTCGCTCTGCCCCCCTCTGCAGGTTCACACACTGGTTCATGGGTGGCCTCACTATGGGCACAGCCCTTCTGCCTGCCCAGTACCCCTGCCCACAGTCCCAGCCCTCACACCAGCTTTCAGGTCCTTTACTTGCTGGCTGGTGCAGCTGGATGCACCAAACACGAGTGCTCAGTCAATCATCCCTTGGGTATTCCACGTTCTGGTCGTACTCGAGTGTACAATTGTCAGATTTCACCTTTTCAGGCAGAATGTTCTGTTTCAGTCACTATCAAATGTTTCTCTAACTGCCCTTTAAGATCCTCTACTTGATCTTAATTTTTCTTCTTTTCTCCTGAGGGTCTCTCAAACTTCTGATTTGGGATTGTTTTTCTTTTTGGTGGTCTCCTCACACCAACTGAAAAATACAACTCACTGAAATTGGGGAATTACAGCCTCTGGACTCCAAGGTGCTCCGCAAACTTAAACCCTGTAGTGCAACCTTGGGTGTTTTTTTCATCCCCAAGGTAAGTATCCAGAACAAGAGACTGGAGAGAAGAAACAAGACATACAAGGGCTCCCTCCTGGTCTCACCTGGCTTAAGCCCACCGTGCTGGCTGAGGCTGGAGTCATTAGCAGCAGTAACAAAGGAGGCTCAGACTGGAACCTAAGTCAGAGAGGGGTTAATGAGGTCCCTCACACCACCTGAGTCTTTAACTCTTGGTGGGGTTTCTTCTTCAGCTGAGAGATGTCCCAAGAACCTGTCCTTAAGTGGCAAAGAACTCAGTGCCCAGCTCTGAAGGATCACTGTTCACACAGGTTCATTGACCTACATCTTTCCTAACCTGCTTTCCTGACCTATATCTCCTAAGGACTTCATCAATTTGTGATCATTCTTCCTTCTTTGAGCTGACTAAAGAGTAGGAACTCTTAGTGTGACTCTGGACTGACCTGTATTAAAAGCTGGAATTCAGCTGAAGTGCCAGCAGGGATTTCAAGAAGGTGAGATGACACAAGTCGTATATACCGAGTACAGGCACAAGTCCAACAGAATCACTCAAGGCTGCTCTGAGTTCTGCTTTCTTCAGGACAAGACCTAATCCATCAGGAAAGTTTCACTGTGACCACTGTTTCAGGAGACAAGGGTGTGAGTTCAGTCAAGAGGCCCACTCTGGCTGTACTTGGCATCTTTATCTCCACACTTCATAGTCCAAGAACCAAGGCAGAGGGGCAATACCACTGGCTGCTCTCTGCCCTTGGCATAGCCTGAGACCAAGCACACGTGGCACAGAGCCCTCCTTTTATACTGGAACAACACATAGAGAACTGCAAGTGGTGAGCAAGAATCTGGGGAATGATTCATAACCTCCAGGCAGCAAGACTCAGTGTACTGTTTACCATGAGAAGGACCTTCAAAAGGCAGAGTCACTTTTTCTTTGGTCATGACTTCAGGTTAGAAGAACTTGTCCGTATATCACATGCACTGGTCTTTGTCAACAAAGCCTGGTCTACAAAGTAAAAGGCAGCACTTCTTTTTCATAAAGCCAGTTACACCAGAGGTCATCATTAGCTCATCATATTTTGATGCCAGGAGTCTTAGCTAAAACTGCTGTATCTTCAACATAAATTAACTATAAGAATGCCTAAAGGCAAGGTTTGCACTGGAAACATTCTGCCTCTTACTACATGGATGTTTTCTCTACTTGCTTCTGACTCCTCATTGGGAAGACACTTTCCTTCATATCATCAACATTTTGCTGAAGACAAGAGAACTGCAGGAGAAGCCTTGTTTTGGTAGGAATAGCAAAAGGTTACCAGTATTTTAAGGTCTTTAAAATAACTTTAATTTCTAAATCTTTAAAATATAAGTAGTTTTTCTGCCTCATCCATTTCCCAGAGACAACTTAAGATCATTCTTGTACATTGTACATTCTTGAATGCTATAAGCATTCTTGCAGCTCATTTTATTTTTTTTTTTTGACCTTTTTAATTGACCAGTCAAACCTTTTCAACTGTCTTAAATCCACTATTTGGCATATCAAGAACAAGCCATAACTCTACTCATCTCCACTTCACATTTGAGGTCTGCCTCTGCTGACACTGCCATGAAAGATGCCCTGACTTCATCCTGACTGATATAAAAAAGTACTCCTAATGAACTGCTCTCATATTAAGCCATGAGATAAACATTTTCAGTTAATATGGCACGAAAGAGATGAAAGGACTTGCAAGTAACTAGCTGGAATATAAATTCATCACCAAAGTCTGCTGCCTTTTTAAAACCTAACAATCTATCTACCCTCCAGTGCTTTAGTGCTAAATCTTGTACCTTTCTATGAACAAATGAAGACACAACAGAAACATGTTGAAATCTCTAAAGCCATGTAAAACCCGAAGGCATTAAAATTTATTAAATGATGCAATAACAACAGAATTCTTTATTTACAATAGCATTATTTAACATCAAATAAGCAAATAGCATCAGCAAAGCAATATTAACTTGCATAAATGTATTTAAAATTTCTCTGAATATATCTACCTTTGCATAAACTGCTAACACTAGAAATACAAACATCAATGCAGGTGAACAAAGTGATGTTCAGAGTCAACTCCGTTTTGAAAATAAATCACAACCTGAAACACTGTAAGCTTTCTCCTGAAGAACCATAGTTTATATATTGCTTAATTTTACCCTTGTATAATCTTTTCATATACACACATCTCAGATGCAACTTCATGATGAACTGTACAAATAAAACCCACAAATGACATAAAGGGAAAAAAATTAAATGACAGTAAATGTTTGAAGAAATGTGTCCATCATCTCTATTGAACAACATAAAGATTAAGTGATGATGCACTTATTCCAAAATTGTACACAATTCACTATACAAATATAATACATCAGACAGCTATGTAGGAATATACAAGACTTAAAAACAGATCTAAGGCATTATGCTAGATTTTAGCATTTTGAGGTTCTTGCACATAGCTTTTACCTGTAGTAAGAAACTTAAAAGATTTTGTTTTAGTCTACAAAGAAACACCAGGGAGAAAATTCTAATTAAAATCAAAGCCACTACAGTAAATTTTCTTTTGTGCAGAGAATGCTTTTGCTCTTAGGCAGCATACTACCATACAAATACTAGAAAACTTTTAAATTCACACCAACAATTAATGGCTTAAGTTGCATTTCAAAACTGATTGTGTATCTTTGGGTTCTGCAAGTGGAGCTGTGCCACCCATTTCGTCTGTTAAGCCCATATGAATTCCGCTTTTAAACAAAGATTAAAAAATGTATTGTATAAACTGCAAAAACATTGCTTTTAATTAATACAGGCCCAAAGGGATACCGGTGTGGGACAATATTTTAAGGATTGAGTACAAATTAACTCCTTGTAGCAAAACAGCTCACTTCACTTTTTAAACTCACCACATTACATGAACACTTAAACAGGTCGTACGACCATGTATATATGCTTATTTTTCACATTATGCGCCTTTCACATTTAATAATGTAAATAGAACACTGATTAATTGTTCTCTTAAAACAAAATCCAAGTACTTTCTCTGACAAATTTACTGTATACAGGATGAAAAATACTGATAATGAAGGGAATTGATTTGGCTTTTTTGTTTCTATAGTGATCAATATGATCAGAAGATTCCTTCACTCACTTTTCTCTTTTGTTACTTCGAAGACGACAAAAGTCACAATGAACCCAAACGGAGCCAAAGTGATGGGTACAATCTCCTTTCTTTCAAAATGGCAATGGATGATGAAGTATCATAATCACTACAGATAAGGGTTTGCAGGTCTGTTGTGAAATGGGACAAATTTAAACTGTTTTCTTCCACTGTGAAAAAGAATAATCTATCTGCAGAGGTTACGGTCAAGAACCAAAAAAAGAATGGAATAGCAACAAAATTGTTTTAAAACTCATTTACACTTTGTGGTGCATGAAATTAATTCCTTCAAATTTATACATTTCTTATATAAGTAATTTTTTGTCAGATATATAATGCAAGTTCAACGCCAACGTTGTAGTAATGAAGCTGTGGAGGTCAGGGCTGACGGTCATTTTTTCCCATCAGCAGGTCAAAGAATGACTCAGCTGACTGAAAATTCTGTTTGAGTTTGGCAACAGAATGGTGACAGCTGAAAAAGTGTTGCTTCCCCAGGATGGTGGCACTGTCCTCTTTAGGGACAAACACATGAACAGCCTTTATCATATTTTCCTCAGCCTTAAAGTAGAATAGCTGCTATTTTATTTGAACTCCCACCTGAATACCAAAACAAATTAAATGACAACAGGACAAACCTTTCAATCCCAAAAGACAGGGCTGATGAGATATTATAAAACACGTTGCATTTTACATTACATCAAAAAAATTGCGTTCAGGTTAGAAAGTTTGTGGATTAGTGTCCTGGTTCCGGCCAGGATAGGGTTAACTTTTGCAGTAGCCAGGAGAGGGCATGGCTAGGACCCAGAGGTTATTCTAGACCACCTCACATCATTGCCGGGGCGGGGGGAAGGGAGTCTCTTCCCAGGAGAAGGGCTCTCTTCTGGATCAGCGCAGTGGCGGAGGGAGCATCGGGCATGTCGTGGGTTTCCGTGAGAATTGTTTGTCTCTTTCTTGTACCCTCTGTCACTAGTATTGTAGCTGTTACTGTTTTCTTATCTCATTGCTGTTTCCGTTAAATTGTTCTTATCTCAACCCATGATCTTTACCTTTTGTGCGTCCAATTCCCCTCTCCAGCACTCCATAGGGAAAAATAGAGGGGCAGCGAGCAGGCTCGAGGTTTGGAGAGTCTCAGTGGGAGCACTAAATTAGGGAGTACCATTCCTAAACAATTAGGAGTCAGCAGAAAGAAAACAGAGGTCAAACTCATCAATTTCTTAATATTCCAAGTCCTCAGAAACTGATGTCAGTATAGTAAAAGATTATTCAAACCACAGTGGGCAAGGAAAAAAAACAACATGCCTTAACAGTGGCCTGCTTAGTAACAGTTTTTCTAAGATTTGTTACGAAAGGATATAAACATACAAAAATCAAGAACTGGTTCCTACAGTGGCTGCATATAATATAGGTTAGTTAAATGATATTATGAGCAGAATCACAAGGCTTAGAAAATGAGAAGTCTCAAGCCTACAAATTAGGTCTAATCAAGGCATTGTGATCCTTTACAAAACACTTTTCCAGGAGACACACACGGCTAAGAAGATATCTAATTTAATACTGAAGTACCTCATTTGGAATCAACTTCACAACATGTATATCTCACAAAAATTATACAAGTAAAACACTTAAGTTTTCAACTTAAATTATTGCTTGTTTACATATAAACTGGATTTTATGTACCTTACAAAACGTCCTCCTAGTCCACACTGCTTTAAAATAATCAGAAACACGATAGTGGTGAAGTCTGTAGTGATATCTGCTATAGGTATTACAGGAATTGTTATTTTCCCAGCTAAGGGGATGGGAACCAGAAATTATCATGCTTTAAAGCAGGTATCTTTGATATTACGCACCAATTCTGCCACTACCATAATCAGTACATGCATTACCATCAAACTTTGCTGTTCGGCATCCAGTAACCAGCTGTGCAGATTGCTGGAAACACACCTAAGGAAATAACGGAGTAACCTGTTTTTTAATTCTATTAGAAAGAAGAAGATGACAGAGGTCAGGAGAGCCAGGTTAAAAAAAAACAGATTTGCTGATTGTTAGGAATTTAATTAAATGAGAATGTAACCAACTTGTATGTTTAGATTCATGACTTGCATCATAAACACTACCACAAAACCCAACCAAATCACCCCTTATAAACAGCCCTCTCACAGGGTAATTTTCACCTGTTTTACAACTTTAACCCCATTCAAAATTGGTCTGTATAGTTTTCTGCATCAGTTGATCTTCTCTGACTTGCTGTCAGTGGAACGTGCTTGTTGGAGGTCTCTGTATGTACCAGACGTTGCTTCTACGCCCTCCTCCATGCCTCCTCTCCGCCCCAAAATGCAGGCCTTAGTCTAAAACACCAGTTTTCAGACAGAACAGAATTCTTTGCACCGGACTGAGTAAGCCAGGGAAAACAAAGCAAAAAAACCCCAAGGTCTAGAACTAAACAGAAACAGAACAAGAGCATGGTTGTTTTTCCTTAAATACATACATTTAAATACATTCAATCTGACATGGTTTATGAAAATTGCCTGTCGACATTTACTTTGCAGGAGAGATCTAAGTTGCACTAAGGTGAATGCAGGGAACAGACTGAGCAATGTCTGTACGCGAGCTTCAGACTGTCAAAGAAGAGGCTGCTCTTCGGCAACGACCGCCCGGCTCCCCTCGGGAAGGCAGGGCTGAGTCCTGTCGGCAGCAGGCAGCCGCCGGGGCTGGCAGCTCCGCTGGGACACGACAAACAGACGCAGCTCTTCAAACTGGTAAGGATTTGGGGCCGTAAGCCCAGTCAGCTGAAGAAAGGAGCAACCAAACCACCCTCAGGGTCAGCAATATTTCTGCAAAAGAAGAGAAACGGGGGGAAAAAAAACCCAATGAATTCTTCCTGCTGGGAGAGTGAAGATGGATAGGTCAATGAGATCTAGGATGCTGGAGTGCAACATCTCCTGTCAATGCTTTACACCTGAAATTTAATTGGAATTTATAAAGCTGAACTGTTCTTTGTGCACAATGATACGACTGACCAGCAATTTAGTTCCTTTGGTATCAGTGTGAGTTTAATTTCACTGCATTCTTGGGTCCTTAATTCATTCAAATTATCCTGGATATTATAATAACTCAGGATCATCCACCTCTTGTAAACTCCAGCTGAAGGCATGGCAATAGTGTTTAAGAGAGGTCTCATTCTCGGAATATGTGCAAAAATCTCTCTTACTGCTGCATCACCATCAAAGGAAACAACTGTCCTGCCCTGGCTCACTTTCCTTTCCAAGAATCATAATGAAAAAGGGAATAAAGCAGTAAAACCAGCTTCAGCTACTGATCCCTAGAGATGTTTTTTTACCTCATACTTAATACCCTCACAATGCCTTTACATAAATATAGTACAAACTGGTTTCAGCTGAGTTGATTATCTTCTTTCTTATTCAAAAAACCATGAGGATGTGGTTTTCACAATTGTTTTAAGACTACTCCTTCCAGTGGCTGCCATCTGTGCCTTTCTGTCTTCCTCTCCTTGTAAATGCCTGCTCCCATGGGGTGCTGTGGTCAGTCAGGTCAGAGAGTCAATCCAGCCAAACCCATTTTCCTCCTGCCCTGGGGTTGCTTTTCACTCATATCCGTGGCTCTGGCTGCGGTGCAGCTCTTTGCTCACGGCTTCCTGCCAGGCATGAGGAAGGCCCTGTTTGCTCAGGTACAGTGCTGGCGGTGCTCAGGTACAGCCTTCTCTCCAGTCCACGTGCGAGCTGCTAGACTGCCTTCTGGAGGCTTCTACACCGTGCTTTGGACTTTACCACACCTTCCTCTGCCTTCACACAAGGCCTAGAAACGTATCTTTACTGACAAAGTCAGTGTCAGGAATTATCCTGCAATGCAGGAAAGAAAGCAAGGCCCTGTGTTTTTTACATCCCCTATTCCCAGTTTAGCTGGTGCAGCTGGAGCTCTTTGGGTGTGACCAGCCATGGGCAGCACTCAGTCCTGATCATGGCTCCTCCTTTCTTCATCACAGCACAGAGATATCACACTCACATCCCTCATGCCTTGTCTAATATGGACAAATTAAACTTTGACTCTTCTTTCTAACATGTTGAGAGACAGTTTAGGGACCCTGTCAATGGTTTTTGAAGATAAAGTGGAAGCAAAAGTGAAAATCCAAAGATGCCCTTATTTTCAGGGTGGACATTTAGTAAACGGAATCACCAGAGAGATACTAAATGAACACTCCCACTATACCAGTGACTTGAAAAACATTACATACTGCAAAAGTTGCACATTAATTACACATCTTGAACTTTCTTAAAAAAAGAAGTTACGTAGGAGTAGTTTATAGCTCAGTTGCATGAAAACAGCTGTTTAACCTCTATTACAGTTCAAAGTTCAGTGAAAGGTATTTCTAGTTCTGTATAAACTGCATTTTCATTGATAGTCAGAGGTACATTAGTAGAATAAATGTAAAATTATGAAGTGCAGTCTGATGTACCTTTCCAAAATAATTTGAGAGGTTTTAGGAAGTTGCTTTTCGCCGAGTGAGACAAAGCTTCTCTCATGCATTGCTACTGTCCCTCTCCTTGTCATGGCACTGACTCCATTGTAATTTTACACCCCAGAGATTCCCTGCCCAAAGTCATGCCACTTATTTCTTTCCACCTGCACCCTGACTTCTCTCCGCCATCTCTTGTACCCTCTCTGTCACATTCACTCTCTTTCCCTTCTCTCTTCAAAAATTATTTAAAATCTACCTCCTCCTTTAGTCTGCTTCTGTTTCAACATCCTTTTTCCCTTTCTTTCCTCAGCAGTACCTGGTATTTTCTTCTCTGACAGTCAGGCTTCTCAGCATATTTAATTTAACTGGTTAGGGAATGCACTAAGTAGGAGACCTTCTAGCAGCCTCCCAGTACCTAAAAAGGCCCACAAGAGAGCTGGAGAGGGACTTTTTACAATGGCACATAGCGACAAGAGAGTGGGCAATAGCTTTAAACTGAAAGAGAGTAGGTTAAGATTAGGTACAAGAAGAAATTCATTGCTGTGAATGTAGTGAGGCACTGGAACAGGTTGCCCAGACAAGTGGTGGATGCCTCATCCCTGGAAATGTTCAGTGTTGGATAGGGCTTTGAGCAACCTGGTCTAATGGCAGGGGATGTCCATGTCCATGGCAGGGGCTTGGAACTAGATATCTTTAAGGTCCCTTCCAACTCAAACCATTTTATGATTCTGTAATAACACCTGAGTATACAAAAACTTCTGCTAGAGCAGAACACACTGCATCTTTTTATTAATCAAAGCGAACATGAAATGGTTGCAGAAGAGACAATGCACAGATCCCTCACTCTTGGAAACAGACATTTGTATGTTTAGGTGAACAATGAAGGCGTGAGAAGAATTGGCGTCCAGGAACTTTCAAATACATATGAATACAAAAAAGACAGGGATACAATAAAATACATGTATGGCTACTTCTACCTTAGTACTTTCAAATTCTTCATTTTCATTCACGTTAGTAACTTTTCAGAGAGATGTTCCTAATTTCCCCTATTACTCAAATTCCTCTTCTTCAGCAGCAGGGAAGTCTGCCGTGCCCCAGCCCAGGAGGGACAGGGGGCAGGGGCAGCGGGCGCCGCTAGATGGCACCTCCCCCGCGCCGCTCGGCCACCCTCGGTCTGTCTGTCCCTCTGTCCATCTGTCCCTCTGTCCCTCCCTCCTCCGCTTCTGTAGAGTGCCGCTCCCTCACGTTAATTACTATTACCCAGGGCACTTGTAGCTTTGTAAGTAAAAAGATGCCGTATCCGCTCCAGCCACAGCATATTCACAGTTCTGCTATGCCTGTACCCCATTTCTTACCCGTGCTGCATCTCCGTCCTGCTTTATCATATCCATTCCAGGCAGCTGGTTTGGAAAGAGATTGCCTCCCCTCATAGCAGGATCATTAACCTATTGGTAACAAGATATTAAGGAGAATGAATCAAAAAACACATTGGGAGGAGGGCTGGGAATTAAAGAAGCATTACAGACCATTACACTACTTGCATGTACCAACACCCACTCTGGAGACGATGCTAAAGTCAGGGAAGTGACTGCATAGCCAGGCAACTCCTCTTGCACAGCAGGTGTTTGACTCTTATTCTGCTTCACCAGCAACAACAAAGATTTAATTCCTGATACTATGACCCTTATGCATGTTTTACAAAGCAGGCTCCATGAATTAGGTCAGTGTTATCTGAAGAGGGCATCTCTGCTATCAAAGTTCTGAAAGCAGAAACATGTAACTACTTTCCTAACCTCAATAACACATGGCTTTGCTGCTTGCAAACCACCACACAATTTTTTCAAAGGCTGATGAGATAATGTGTAGGCTAAATTATACCATCTACTGACTTAGTTTTAACAATACTTTTCTTTTTGTAAGCAATGGGAGAAAAATAGCATTAAATGGGAAAACATGCAGTGGCCTGCTTTCCTAAGGGACAGTCTCCACAACCTGGACACAGTCACAGGAAAGTATTGAAACTGTGCATTTCTGCACAACCAAAAGGTCTGTCATGCTTAGTTATGTGAGAAGAGTAGTTTCCCAAACTTACAGCATTGCTTTCTCAGTCAAAGGATTAATCTCACCAAGTAGGAACTGGCATAAAATACAAAACAGAGCCCTTCAGCAAGGTTCTGAAATATTAGAAGAAACAGCTTTCCTTAGAAGTTTTACAAGGAAAGAAACCTCCTTCTAGGGAGTCTTTGTTGATTTGATTCTCTCTGTTACTTCCCTCAGAGTAGATGGATGTGATAATAGCAAAGATACACCCCTCCAGATCTCTCAAAGAAGGAAAAAGATGTTTTTTCTGTATCGCCTGTCATTTAGGAGGCATATATTTCCAAGGAGAATAAATTCTCTCTGTGGACTACCCCACTTCAGCTACAGCAACCTGCTGCAGCATGGGGAAAATTACAAAATCACAGAATAGATGAGGGTGGAAGTGACCACAATGGGTCACCTGGTGCAACCTCCTTGCTCAAGCAGAGCCATCCCAGAGCATATGGCTCTAGAGGTTGTGTCCAGGTAGTTCTTGAATATCTCCAGTGAGGGAGACTCCACAACCTCTCTGGGAAACCTGTCCTATTGCAGTCACCTGCACAGTAAAGCTCTTCCTCAGGTCCGGGTGGAACTTCCTGGGCATCAGTTTCTGCCCATTGCCTCTTCTGACACTTGGCACCACTGAGTACAGCTTGCAAGAAGAGCCCAGCTCCATCCTCTGTACACCCTCTCTCCAGATACTTTTACATATGTTGGTAAGATCCTGTCTTAGCCTTCTCTTGTTGAGGAAGAGTGAATTTACCACACAAAGTCTTCTCATTTCAAGTCCTCCTCACTGTTAATTTTGTTGCCATTCACTGATTTTGAAAAATGTAATCATATGCAACTACCTAAAGACTGGTTTCAAGGGGAAAGATTAAAAACTTAAAAGATTTTTGCCATAGGAATTTTAAGTCCAAAGAAATTAATTAAGCACTGCAAGCCTCCTAGTGATGCTTTCTGCTTCTTATAGTGGACAGATATTTAAACCTGAATGTGAAAATTTAAATCAGAAGGGAAGAGAATCATGTTATTTTATTCAGAAAGAAAGATAATGGACAGCTTTGCAGCTCTACCTACATGCATTTGATGAATCCATGCTTAAAAAATGCTTTCTGCTATTAATCACCATCCATCAGAATGTGCAAGCACAAAGACCTTTTCTGTTTGTTCAACAGACAAAGGGAGGTAAAAATGAACAGAAATTTAAAAATTGTATTCCGAGTCAACAGCAGTTTTGGAACAAGATGACTGCATGATTTGCCTCATGGCACTTAGGACAGGTACAGAAAAGGAAAGTGGCTCCAGGCCACCAGAAAAGGAGCAAAGGCATCAATGAAGTTTCTATTACAGAATCTCTTTGCCAGTGATGATGCAAGAATCTGGACTGACATAGTCCCAGATACAAAAAAACCCCAGCCAAACTAAAAACAAAACCCCAAAAAAACCCCTTATTATTTTGTTATATGAATACATTTGCTTCAGAAGACCTTAAAACCAAATATACCATATTAACTTTTCTGACATCAAAAAAAAAAAAATTCAATTAGTAAAGTATGGAGAAAGACAAAGAATGGAAAAGTTTTTATAATTTTCTGAAAAAAGGTAAAGTGGTGTTATCATATATGAAGTCTGACTAAAAAAGAACAAATACGTTTTGCAATTCCTTCGCAATTAAGCATAATTAATAGTCTCCTGCTAGTAAAGAAAAGTTATATACAAGGTGTCTAACAAGAAAAGTTTCCTACCATTCCAGAGCTCCTTTAATCTGGTATGCTGAATGAAATCAAAATACCGTTTCACAATAATTCTTAGATGCCATGATAATTTTTGCCTGGGGAGTACTGCCCTGTGCGGATTAATAAACAACTACTCTGAGTGGACTTCTAAATAGGAGTTTATTTCATATAGTGAAGAGCCTCTTTTCTTGCATAGGTTTCAAACTGCTTCTTTGATAGCTCAGTAAATAGCATGGATCCATGATGCAAAATAAGCAACGGGCAAAACCATGGCATTAGCCCACTGTAAACAAGAAGATGAGGAGAAGGGCACAGTAAGATCTCTGAATGGTGCAACACCAGGAAGGTTTACTTTCTCGATGCCTGGGAAAGCTGTCTTGGACAGGAGGAACCTGCAGACCTGGCAGCTAGCATTTCAGCATTCCTGGTTGCTGCCTCCTAGAAGAAGCGCTAGTAAGAGCAGCCTGAAATGATCTAATGTAATTATAAGAGAGAAGATGATAATGAGACAAGATCTCATTCCTCAAATGTATAAAAGAGCCTCTAAGTATATAATAATTACCAAGCCTATTTTGGACATAATCTTTTTGCTTGGTGATGCTGGTTGCCCAGGTGGTAAACAAGAGAAGTTGGAAATAACACAAGTATGATCAGATAAACACCAAATTTAGTATTTCTGAGCTCTGGATATATCTGTATGATACAGCATAGAGCCACATTGAGAGAGGAGGGAGAGCCAGTTAGCGGGGGTAATGTACCTGCTTCTCACCAGGTAAATAAGTCCAGGCACAGCTGTTTGTTATCAGCTGATAAGATCTTACTTCAAAAACCATCCAATAATAATAATAATGTTTTTTTCAAAAGCTAGAACGCATTTGCAGTGTAATCACTGTTACTCTCACTGCGGTTAGAAAGAGACAAGCACGTGAAGTTCAAATTATGTACTATGGAACAAAAAGTGACACTGAATAAGTAAACAGAAGTATAGGTGACAGTATAAGAAAACCCCAAAGAATGAATGAAATGGCAACAGTCAGCAGAATTACAGAAAATACAGTCATTTTGAAAACCACCAGTTACGAGAAAAAGTTCTGCAGAGTCTAGGTCAATTGCTAAATCAAGATGTCAAACAGTAAAACACTGTGCCCTGAGAACAGGAAAAAAAAGTTTTAGTATTCAAGTATACATTTTTAGCTATTCATGTTTCTCAAGAAAGAAAATGCAAAGCAGTACAGCAAATTCTCGAGGACTAAAAAGTACTGCCTTGTGGCCCAGAAATGGCCCCTCAGCTGTCAGCTGGCCACCTCTGACCTAGACCAAGCATAAAACATTTGCTTGCAGATGATACAGTGCTGGGGTGATAAATCAGGCAGAAAACAGGTTACTGTTACAGAACGAGCCACTGCACTTTGCTTAAACAGATCTAAGAAATATAATTGGATGGAGACAGGAGGGGCAATACTTTTGGGAACAAAGAATGCAGGTTTCATCTATGTATAATGTGTTGAGGAGAATTTGGGGGATCATCACAAGGGTTTCAGTGTGACACTGTCACCAAGAGAAGCAAGACAACCCATGGACTGGAAGAGAAATTACAAGCAGAACTTGGCTCTACAAGGCTTTGGTGCAATCATTGTTAAATCACTGTCTCTGGTTACTCTGTTCGTATTTCTAGGAGGATGTTACAATGGAGTTTAAAGTAGATCCGAAAAAGGGACTGATGGGCTGAAACCCAAATGTTGAGATGGATAAAGAACCTCAGCCTATTCAGCTTACTGGAAGTTAGATAAACACTATCTTGAAACAAGATCTTGTAGTCTAACAGGAAGGAAAAGCAGTGTGACAGCTGTGCCAAGGGAAACAGTAGCCTGCATGAAAATCTTTGAAATAAAACCAGATCTCTTTCTACAATGCAGTCTGTCAATTCACGTTCCTGGGAGAAATTATGTAGTATGGGTATGCTGAGAAATCAGATTGGGTCATCACCTTTAAATCCCCTCTCTTTTCTTTTTTTGGTTTTACTGTTGTTTTACTGCATTAAATTTGTGCAACTCTATTCACTTGGGAACGAACAATAAAAAAAGTCTGCTATAATTGGGCTTAGCAACTGGGAATATCAGAGAAGGTGACAGATTTGGGAGTATTAAAATTACTTTGGGTCACCAGTATGTAGCAGCTGTAAAAGACAAATGTGATCTGCAGCTATATCTGTCAGAGTATTCCAAGAGAAATGGGGAAGAACTAGTGTTATGCACATGGCTCTGGTGCTTAGGAAATACTGATTCAAACAGTACAGAACAGCTGCAGGAAAGGAAAGGGAATTTAAAGCCTAAGAGACTGAAAACCCTGGCTTGTTTTGGCTTACAAGAAAAACCCCACGAAATCCAAAACTAAGCAATCACATTGATAGAATCTTTCTAAAATACAAGAAAAGAGCTATTTAAGGTAAAGGACAATATTGGAAAACTAAATACTCTGTTACCAAATTTAGGCTGGAAAAAGCCCATATATTAAGAAGCCATTAACATAACCAGCTTTAAACTGGAACATTATGGTATCAGGAAAAAGTTTTAGCAAGAGATGTCTGTAGCAAGAGATGTTACCTGAAGACACAAGAGGCACCTTCCTGCCAATATTTTAAAGAAAAGTCCATAATGTCAAGCCTGTGTTTCTGAACAAGCTGTTTTGAACAAGCTGAAGGTCAGCTTTGAAACAAATATATGAGCCTATTAATTAAGAGGATTTGTTTGTCACTTATTAATGTACTGCAAGAGTTTAATTGCAGGTCAACAAAAAAAAAAAGCTATTTTTTCTTATTTCAGATATCCTAAGTAGCAGTATCAAATAAGAAGGAGTGTGTAAACATCCTCTTAGTGGAAAAGAACAGGTTACCTACCTATTGATTCAGCAACCTATTTTATATGCAGCACATTACAAAAAATACATTTTACGCTTGTAAAGTTGCCACATGGATAGTTCTGAAAGTTGATCGAATATTTACTGTCTGGGACTACAAACACTGTGGTAGCTGAAGCATCTTCCAAACCCTGCCCATGCTGGTAGCTTTCACTCTTCTCTCTAGGAAGAAGAGTGTCTGCCATCCAGTTCTAGCCTCTGCTGCTGGGAAAATCAGCAACTGCAATTGTGCTACAGAAACTTACCTACTGAGAACAGGAGTTACTATCAGCATTGTCTTGGGGTGACTTTATGATGCCATATCCCCTACTGCCTGCTTATTGCCCAGGCATGAAAATTTGTCTCAAATTTTGTCTCAAACCAAGACAAATACGTGCTTCCCACGGAAGCCCAGGAGCTAGCTACAGTGCTCTCTACCTCATTGGTCACCTTGGCTATTCGAGTGCAGAGCTAAAACCAAAGCCTTTTTAACATCATCATTTCTCGAGAAAACTAGTAAGAGAAACACAGTGCAGCGGACCCGAAAAACTACTGCAAGCAAAAGCAAACCCTCCAGCGGTCATCTAAGATCCTTAGATTCTCACCTGCTCAGGACCCATGGAGGACAACCCTGATGTAGGCACAGAGGTCGCTGAGGTCATGCTGATCTGCCCTGTCATCTGGTTCATGTTGTTCATACCACTTGTGTTGGTTGCCATGGATACACTGATGTTCATGTTATTGTTGTACATGCTGGTGCTTGCTTGCTGCCCAAAATGTGGTGGGGACTGTTGTGAAAACATGCTACAGCAAGGAATGGAAAAAGCAATGTGTCAGACTTAGAATGCTGAAGCCACTAAGAAACTTTAAAAAAATATATCTTAAGATAGCATTTTTATATACTGTTACATTTATTCCAACTTCAAAGGAAAAACTGGTTTAAGCTTCGTTAATGTCTAAGGAGTAGAGTTTCAAAATTTAAGGTCCCATGTCTGTGCACAAAAATGCATGCCTTTGTGTGTGAAATTATGGCAGAGTACAAATCTGTTATGCACGTGCAAGAACAGCCAATTAGCTGTCTAAAGGAGCTCTGTATGTATGTTAAAGTAATGTTTGGATGGACACACCTTTAACCTCCAGTGTTTGCCCAGCACAGGACTGTTGAGCTGAAACTGTAGATGGGATAATAATCTTTCTTTTTTGAAAAATAGGCTATTTGCATATATGAATACCAGATTTGCACATACAATTATGGCAAGCGGGCTCACAAATATAGACATGCAATTGTGCAGAAATTTATTTACTAGGTCTTAGCATCAGGTTTTGAAAATGTGGCACTGTAAGAAACAACATAAAGTCTAACACAATTACCCTCTATGTTACTTTAAGGCATTTCTGAACAAGTTAAGTAGGAGTAATCGTGGAAAACCTGATCCCAGATTTTATTCAGTCCAAGTGCTTCCTGGACAGTATCTTACTTCCTATTATGTTGAAAGACATATGAGAGACTTCTTTACATTTCCTAAAATGCACCTCACTCTTTACACATCAGTCTTTTATAGTCTTTGAGCATAATCCAACAGCCACTGAAGGAATTATTACTGACAATGTGTCTGTTTAGAGGATCTGCATTAGACTGAAATACTAGGAGGGCTGCTGTGTCTCAGTATCAGTGGCTGACTTTCCCTTCCCTGTGAAGCACTGCTCCCATGGCTGAGGCAATCTTTCAGGGTTAACACTCAGCCTTGCACTTGGGTACCCTGTTAGGCTATCGCTGGGCACTCTGAGACTTGGTGGAGTGCAACAGCATTCTGGGCACAGGACCAAACCCAGAAAATCCCACCATTCTCTTCCTTCAAATTCCATGTCTTTTCAGGCCACCTCACCACATTTTTAAGTTGTTATCTGGATGGCTGAAACAGTACACTACAGATCATTGTGAATACTCAGTGGCTTGTGTAAGCACATTTGACATGTCTCTGCTGTAGAGCTGCAGTTTAGCAAAGCTGACCATTGGACTTACGGAGCTGTCCCTGCTGCCATTTTTGGCAGAAGCCATGACAGCAGCAGCTATGCCTCCTGCAGATGCTTCAGGAAGACAGTGAGGATGAGGCATGGACAAGGATGAGGAAAAGAGATAAATCAGCTGCTTTAAGAGGCACTTTACTTGGATCAGCCTCATCAATAAAATACTGGTGGTTTGGGGTTTGTTAAATCTTTGTCTACTAGCAGGAAAAAGATTTGTTGCTGTGCTAGGACGGTAAGCCTGAGAACTTCAGGATGACAAAAGCACCGTGCTAGAGACAGCTAGAGACCCCAGTGCCAAGTGATACAGGCTGTACCTGATAGCTCCTCCCATCTTCCAAGGAAAAGCTCAGATCACTGCCATCTGGAAGCTCATTGCTGCCTACTGATAGTGTTCAACATCCAACCCGTTTGATTTGGACAGACTGATTATTAGAGCTACACCCACCGGGGCAGGGGCCTCAGCTAAAAAGGTGACTGCATGCATGAGGTATTGCTACAGTGCTGTCAGGGAATGACAGCTATATGCTGACCCCCAGCATGTGTAAGCACTAATGGGCTGAACCTGGTTACACTCCAGCATTTAAAGTGGGAGGTGATAATCCAGTCACTGCAATTCCAGAGCAGTAGGGAATGCATAGGCTCTGGCTTAACTGATCCAGTCATGTGGAAAGCTGTGTGAGAGCACAACATGAAAACCATATGCAGAAGAAATGCATCCACACAAACGTTAGGGGCTGGAGTTCACTGTGCAGCACAGGTGCTTCTTAAGGGCACACAATGTTTGATCAGTTATCACAGACAAAGCAATGCATTGCATGGATGCAGGTCTTTTAGCTATGCACTCACTTTGCCTTGTATGAAGACAGAATTTAAACCAATTCGTCAAGCCAAATTGAAAAGAAATCTCTTTTAGGATAGATAGTTAAGAGCAAACACGCAAACAGTTACATAAAACAAGCCCACAAATAACTGTAGACCATAAATGATCCCATTATTCTGGGTGTTCATTTTGGTTTTCTTCTGGATTTACCTGTTACCACCCATATTCCCTTGTGCCCACCCATTCATCTCCGTAGAGGACTGATAGGCAGGATTAGCCTGAGACTGCTGAATCATAGGGCTTTGAGTGTGAGCCAGCCTTGGTGACATCAGTGGACTCTGAGGAGTGGTGGCCCCTGTGAAGCCTGGATCGGGCTGCTGACTAATACCTGAAGAAGAAAACGAGCAATTTACCCACTGCACATTCAGAGTTAAAACAAGCCAAGAGCTCATACCTGCTCTTTACACAGTCCTACTTACATCATCTGGAACCTTTAACTTTGTGTCTCTTCATTTTCATAAAGCAGTTACAAATACACGGAGGAAAAGCACTATTACAAAACATTACTATTAGAAACTGGTGTAAAGGATAATAGATCAGTAAGAGTAGATACCAAATTTAGAGTTGGATGGACATAATTTGTTATATCAGCAGAATTTCCACATAACATATTATTTAGTATGATTATAATATAACTTATACAGTAGGTGTACATAAAGAAACAGTGTAACAATAACTGTGCAGAGGTAACTGCCCAGAACAAAGTTGTTTATGGCCTTCTAAAACAAAGAAAGGAAATGGTATTAATTATCATTATTATTACACATTGGGTTAGGGGTAGGGAATGGGATGCCTTATCTAAAATGGATTTATATTATTTAAGAGCTTTTTGTTTAGTCCACTCAAAATTTAGAGTCCATCAAGCAAATACATACACATATATGTGTTTGTGTGTGCATACACACATTTATCTGCATGCATTTACATCTAAACAAACACGCTGCACTTCTGCTACTGCTCAAAGCAAGAGTGATGCTTGGAGAATAACTGGTACTAGAGCTAGGAAAGTGGGACCTCCAAGGGGTCCAAACCGCCATGTTTTCCACTGTTCCCAGGGAGCCAGGCAAGAGCCTGTGGAGTAGGGGCTTGGACCCAGCACTGGGGGGAACACGGGGGAGCCAGGACTGACAAAATGCACTGAGGGGGATGGAACCAGTACCGTAGTTCGGAGGAAACGGAAACTGCTGTGCATTTGCCTGCGGGATGCGCGGGTTGCTCATGGTTGCTGGGATGCCACCGGTGGCCACCATGCTGGGGGTCATGCTCAAGCCTTGCCCTCGCATCATCAGCGTCCGCTGCTGCACCTGCTGCTGCTGCTGCTGCATCTGCCGCTGCCGCAGGTGCTGGCTCAGGATCTCCCGCTGCCTCTGCGCCAGCATCTGCGCGTTGATGGGGCCCTGTGGGGAAAACCACTGCCGCCCATCAATAACCCTTCAAGGCGACCCAACCCATGGAGGCATCTCCCCTAGAGCAATCCGGGACATTCCGCCTTTTCTCCCCCTCATCACATCACTAACAAAAATATAAAGCAGGAGAAAATAATCTTGCTAATACTTCTGCTGGGAAAGACTTCCAGCAGTGCGAGGGTCACTAACTGAAATAATACCAGTGTTTAAGGTTGCAGTGATTTGTAATTGCAAATAGAACAGCTCATTAAAAACACACATCTGCAGGAAATTAGAAGCATGGTTAAAAATGCAGTTATTTTGAAAGTTCATTAAACAACCATCCATCTCATGTAAAAATGGGAATGACTCTCAGATATAAAATAGCAGAATATTCCCTATCATGCAGATTGCATTATTTGTATTGAATCTGTGCTTGCTACATAGCATTACTACTGTATTATATTGGGGGAAGCGAGCAAAAAAGGAAGTGACTTTTTTTTAAAAAAAGGTATTATTTCTCTCACCTGTGTTGGCACTCCGGTTCTCAATGACAGATTCATATTGGAGACGCTGCTGATCTGATTTATCAGGGGCTGCCGATTCTAAAGAGAAAAAAACAAACCACCCCAACAACAAAACCCAAAAGTTTTTAGAAGGAAAGGGAAAAGTGTTACATACAGTTATAGAGATCTACTTCCCTGATCAGCTGGACTATAGACCTAGTTCTACATATTCAAGCAGTGACTAATTTTCCTCCTCAAATCCTATTACCATTCAAAGAATGCTGTTTCTTAAAAGGATAATACACCATACAAATAACAACACAGGTACTACACTGTTTATACCAAACTTGCTCCCTTCATAGTTCCTGTTCTTTTTCAGTTTAGGACTGGATTGTTGAGGTTGACTCCAAATTAGACCTTATCCTGGTGTTTTAAGGCAGAAATTATCTTTCTTCCTTAAACAGAAAAAGCATTGATATCTCACCGATAGTACTACAAACTTATATATTTGAAAATGAAACAACAGCTTAAAACAATTCTCAAAAGTAGACCAAGGCCAAGGAGAAAAAAAAGGATGTAAGTAACAGGCAGCAATAAAAGCAGTTAGATTGGTGGAAGAGTCAAGATACAACAAATAGACAAAGACATATATAGCGAAAAGTAGCAATGTAACCTTGCTCAAAGACCTAGTGAGATCTACGCTTAAATACTGGTCATGTTCTTGTACCGTATTATACAAAGAATAATGTAGAGATGCCAAAAAAGAAGATCAAAAAAGAGAATGTGCAAGGCACTGTGGACGCTGACAAGTTTGGTCAGGGAGAAATTTTCCAGCTCTGGGCCCGGTTTGTGAGAAGAAGTTGCTTTCTCACAAGTGGAGCTGAGAATCAGGAGAAGTTTATGTAAACCACTTCATGTGTTTTTGTAAACTATATTTTACAGGTGGTGTTTTTTACATTTTCTTATTCCAACTTGTTATTCTGTAACTAGCCAACGATGCTAAAGAGGTGTTCACCTAAGAACCAATGACTGTGTCCTGCTCTAGCAGCCCTGGATAGATAAAGGGCAAGATTTTCTTAATAAATGGCTTTTCTCATCTGAAGTTTATGCCACAGTTTTCTTGCTGTCCCCAGACTCAACAGCAACAAGGCACTATCTTGTCAAAACTCTGCTTTTAGTTCAGAAGCGGAACGAAGCAAGACCCGGCGCATTCGGTGCAAGAAACCGCGTGTGCCCCCAGGAGAGGCACCCATGCCAGCGCGGAGCCGGGCACGGAGGGGGCCGTACCTGCTGCGCCTGGAGCCGGTGCTGCAGCTGGAGCCGCAGCTGGTTGGGCTGGTTCTGCACGATGCCGGTGGGGCGCAGGCCGGGCCGGGGCTGCACGCGTAGGGCGGCGTAGCCCGGGCGCTGCCCCATGCCGTGGAAGGTCGGGTCCTGCATGGGCGCGTAGCTGCCCTGCGCCAGCTGCGCCTGCGCCGCATACTGCTGCGAGAACACCGGAGCCTTCTGCTCCATCAGCATGCTGGACTCCTGGCTGGGGAAGGTCTCGGGGTCGACAGCTTGGCTCTGCAGAAATACACCAACAATAGGAACAGTTGGTGGGACACAGCTTTCCAGAGGATTATACGGGACTAATACGGACAGCCTGTGAAAACAACCTTCTAGGATGTGAATGTTTTGAAACAGAAAATTACATAAGCTTTCTTTACCTCTATATAAACTTAACAATCAGCAGAACTGTATATTTGAGTATCAAAATATATTCACGGAAACAAATTCCTCCTCTCTCTTTTGTTGTTTTTTTTTTTTTTTTAAACAAAACCCCACAATCTTTCTTATGTTC
This sequence comes from Erpornis zantholeuca, assembly GCA_013400515.1. Classification (NCBI taxonomy): domain Eukaryota; kingdom Metazoa; phylum Chordata; class Aves; order Passeriformes; family Timaliidae; genus Erpornis; species Erpornis zantholeuca. Next base: position 32,429 of record VZTN01029781.1, on the reverse strand, counting down.
TTTACACAGACATTGTATTGTTCTTCTAATGAATAAAAACCTGAAATGACAAATGCTAGATCAAAATCTGCAAATGAAGTGATGCCAGCATATTTTCACCATTGAATCTGAGACAAATTCAAAGGTATTACAAATGAATAAGTAGATTTTTATCGGTATCTTTAAACAAAATAATGACTTCAAATAAAGATGCCTGCAACTATTACAGAAGCTAATGTGAACAGAGTGCCTAATTCTTTCAGGGCACTTTTGCACTAACTGATCATCCATTAGCATAAATAAGCTAACACAATTCTAAATTCCATTCCAGATATTTCCCTAATATTTGCTCTACCCAGAATAATTTTACAGCTTATTCCATGCTGACCTTGAAAATGAAGTTAATCTAAATTTCAGTGTCCTCATGAAAGAAAGTCTTTAAGCTGCTGTAAAATGTTCTAAGGCTATTTTAAAAAACATGTTTTAAAATGAAGTAGTTCTCTTATCTGCAGGATCCTTTATCTGTTTCCACTGAATTATTAATTGAGGAGAAACATATTTACTGCTTAGTTTGAAATAAACCATTATTCATAATTTTTGGTGGTGGCATTCCAAAACTTATGTAATACTGCCTGACAGTTTCATACTGCAAACTGAAGTTCACCAATAAATTGTATCTCCAGCTCCACACCTCACTGAGTTCTGTGTTGTACCAAATAGGCTTGGAGATAGCTTTCTCACGTTCAAAGCAGAATTTCATTGGTCTTATTTCATATCTAAAAGCAGAGCTAGTTCAGAAGTTATGCTCAGGGTGCTGATGAATGCTGGGGAGTGAAATGGGTATTGCAGGCTCCTCTGAGAATATTAAGTCATTATACAGACAAATACTGATTTTGGAAATAAAATTTTGATGCGGGAAATGTCAGAAACTAGCTTTTATGCAAAATACTTCTATTTTTACCGTATTTTATTTATACAACGTAAGACTGAAATGGCCAAGAACCACATGGAAGTCAACAAAAATTACTGTGGGAAAGAATGGATGAAAAAGCATAGAACAAAGTTTAGGAAGCATGCTCATAATTTAGAAAGAAAAAATAAATTACAGTTTAAGTGCTTGGAATGAAATCAGCTACCTCAGACAAAACTCATACCTTAACACACATTAATCAACTAAGGAAAAAACCATGGGTGAATTTACACACCTCAGGTTTGCTGATAAAAAAGCTTGTTGCCCCCATCACACCAAACTCTCGATCCTGCTCCTCTGCTCCTAGCTCTTCACATTCATATTTTCCTCTTTCCTACACTCTGTTGTTGGCCATGACCTTACCTTTCTCCCCCTATAGTTGTTCCTCTGACCACCATTTTTTTGTTTTGGTCAGTTTAGTTGCATCAAGCAGGTCAGAAAAAGGAGATCTAGGTGAGGGTGGCAAGGGAGAGGAAGGAAGACTAAACCAGGGGCTGAGGGAAGGTTTTCAGGTGACACTGAGCCATTACGTGGACTTCAAGCCATCCTAGCTTGCAAGAAGTGTTTTAGAGCCCCCTTTTTCAACTCCACCTTGACAACATATCTTATAAAAGCAATATCTAATACACACAAAACAGCATGTCCAGTATACCTGGCTCACTAGTTCTGGTATTCCTAGAGCCCTGTCAATTTCTTCTAAACCATCGAAATTCCTTAATGCCATGTAAAGCTGATCCAGGAGAGCACCCTCATCACTTGGTGACTCTGATGAAGGATGATTACACAAGAGATCATCTGGTGAGCTGCCAAACGGTTGCCTGTGAAAACATGAACACAGCGTTGGTAAACAGCTGCTAGAAAACATGAAATAATATCAGAGGATTAGTATTCAAATTGAACTAACAAGTGGAGACAGAAATTATTTTAATCACTGCCAATTTTGTTTAGGAAAGTATTCTGGATGAAAGTTATGCTACTCAAAGAAGTAACTAAAATAGCATGATTAATGCCTGTCAAGACCCTACAAGCGTGATATATCTGACAAGCAAGAAAGCCCACCAAAGGTAGCCTGAGTGCTGATTACAGGGTACACAGAGGAACAGAGAAGTCAGTATAGAATATCATCACTGAAGACAGAAAGCTAAATAATTGCTTTTTAAAAACTAACTTTGAATTTCTGATGTCAGATTAAGTATACTATCACAAGTAGTATTCATTTCACAAGTACTCATTTTCACAGACTCTCCCCATAGCTGGTTTTCTATCAGGTTAAGCAAGCTGAAGAGGTCACAGAGGGGTCTGTGGCTTGTCAGAGCTTGCACAAACTGAACATCTGGAAGAGCTGGGCAGAAGCATGAGGGAGCAGGGAGAAAAGGACGTTCCTCTTTTTGTTTGCAGCAAAACACTGCATCAGTTCACTCCAAATACACATTTGGGTACCAGTTTATACACTTGCTCATGTGTCTTGGAAGGACATCAGCAAGAGTTTAGGTACTGTCAGGCTGCGTGTGATGGCTCTACAAGTCCTGCTTACCTCACCCCTGAATTTGTATGCGAAGCACACTTGCAGTTACAAAGGCAGAATAAAGGTTTATTATAAACCCAAAGGACAAAACTTCCTGAGAAACAAACTAAATCTGAAAGAACACCTTATCTGCAGCCAAATGACACATTTTTGTTTTGCAGTTCACACACCTGCCCTGCTGCACACACGCTACCACAAAACTGCAACAGAAAATATAAAGAGCAAAGCATTCTGCAGGCAAGGGCAGCTACAATATGCACATCATGGAAGAATCTCGTCCCAGATAATTACTCAGAGACAACAAAAGCTGTCACCCATGGAGGGAGGAAAAGCACTATGTGTGAACCCTTTTTACATGTCTGTTTAGAAAAAACAAAGAAACATGTTTGTGTATTTAGTTTCCATAATGAGATATATGGTTGCCATGGAAGTCTAATCTCTATGTCAAAGCTAAGCAGGAGAGCTGCATCATCAGGCTATACACCAAAAAAACTCAAAGGATGGCAGGCAGGAAAACTAATAAAAATGTATTCTTTTTAACTTGATCCCAGATTGTAAAAAAAAAAAGGATATATGACATACCTTTAAAACATTGCAAAGTATTAATCAAACTCATAGAGAAATTTCTTTAACGCTCATACGTGGAATTATAAATCAGCAAAAGGGAAAATAAAAAAACAAAATCCTTTGATTGAAACTGCTTACAAACTCTAAAGACAACTCATAAGAAAGGATCTATTATATGGAAAAACAATTGATGAGACTAGCAGAAAAACCCTCCCTGAAATTGCAAATGAGCGTGAACACACATGATAAAAAAACCAAAACATCTGTCAAATTCTGTATATTAAACAGCAATCATTTACAATTTCTCCATTTCTTTTATATATCCCAATGACGATTTTAATTTTTAATTTAAGAATTACTGTTACTCATTTAATACATGGCAGTAATCAGATTATAAAAATAGCAATCTTGGGGATTAATAAAGCAAGAAATGGCAGCATCAACCTATTATTGTTTCTGGTTGGGGTGTAAATGATCAAAATATTGTTACTTTCAGATGCAATGCAATGGGAATTTTTTCCACCATCTTCAGCTATAAGGAAATTATGAGAAACGTAAAGGTAAAAAAATAGAAGAATTAACTGCCTGGCTTGCTGACCAGACATGACTCTGTATTTTCTTTTAAGATGTAATTTTTAAAGTGAGTAATTCAGTTATATAAACAGTGCATTTTACATATGGGTAAGCTAACTGAGGGAAACACCAGGAAACATCTCGAAAAGCATGGAATGTAACAAAGAAAATGCCACATATATTTATGGATAATATTTTCAGACATCCTAATGAAAACTAAGATAATGTAGTCATAATATTAACATTTTTTCAAACATATTTTTTTTCCAAATGTATCTACTTCGTTTTCTTTTCAGAGATCCCCTGATTTACTACTTACATAATTATAAATATTTCACCATTTTGCACTTGCTTGTCCATTTCACATTCCTTAGACATTCCATATATACTCAGTTTCTATAAAGTAAGCTGCAAACCTTTTGGAGAAGGCATGTCTCTTTTTTAAGAAGTGTAAACTGCTTATAACATTTGCCATCATTTAAAAGCCTTAATGATGAATGAAGTTATTAATACATTACAGATGAGTTAATGAGTTGTGACCAAACTGCAGTTCTGATTACCTGAGGAGGAGTTAGCATCAGGGAAGAGGCAGCCTTCCTTTCACTTCATCTTTCCTTCCTCATCTTTTACAGAGTTTAGGTCAATTAAAAAACCCCAAACAAAACATAATTAACCATGTCCTACATCACTTAAAATGCTACCCTGCTGCAGGAGGGGACAGATATTATGACTATGTAGTCATGGCTAGTACTGGCATGCTACTTTTCCACATTCAGTGTTAAGTGTAATTTTTTAACAATAAGAACAGCGAAATCAGACAGAGTCATGCCCACGTTAATGTTCCAGAGGTGAAAAATGGTGCTACTATACCTGAAGTGCTGGCAGCATTCTCTGTGATACAGAACTTTCAATTCACTCAACGCATCACGTGGCAAAGAGAGCATTTATAAATATTATTGGAACACACATACATTTCATGAGCACACAGTAATACAAAAATGAAATTGATGTACATTTGGTGAATGTTTTATGTAGAACTTTGTTCCCATGAGGTGTGCAAAATATATGCCTGCAAAATCTCTCTGTGTTCTGATGTGACACCATGACTCACCTGTTCTGATTACCAAAAGTTGCCTGTTCTATAGGCAAGATGCTGTCTGGCCACGGTGCAGTCTGATTTGGAGGTGCCTGTTGTTGGCTATACTGAGGTCCTCCTATGTTCATCTCCAATTCAGATGGCCCTAATCAAGAAAAAAATAACAATATAACTTTTCTGAAGAGAAGCTACTTTCATGTTAATTCCTTCAATTGAGTTATCTATGTTACGGTGAAAGCAAATAAAAGCATTAAGACCTCAGCAACATCACACTTAAAATCATTATTATTTTGTTAAAATTTGCTTTTAAAATTTGAGAAAACATGAGTACTCTGAAAGTGGTTCAAAATTATAAAATAACAGATACAATATCGCAGATGCAAAAATTAGTAAGATGTGAATCTGAAAAAGACACAGAGTCACTGTCTTGTGACTATGTACAAACAATGTTCTTGCTTTAAAAGTGACCAGGAACAATAATCCTGTCCACAGGATTTCCTCTAAAAAACTCCAGTCTTTAGTGAACCAAGGCAACTTCATATCCTCTTTCTTTGACCACACAGCTGTGAGGCTAGAGAGTAGCAGAAATTGTCCATCTCTATATATATGTGTTAAAATTTAGTGGTTTGGACACCTTCTTTCCCTCGTCCGCAGGAAAATCTCACTGTGAAATATGGTTCTCATCAAATCTATAATTGAAGTGAGGATGTTTTTCTTTCTTTTTTTTCCCCTCCTGCTTCATCTTTAACAATCCAGCGTATGCCAGAAGGAACAGCTCCACGTGCGACTTACCCATATTCATGACCTGAGATGGAAGCATCTGCCTTGGGCCAGGCTGGTTGCTGGGTCTCAAGGGCATGCTGGCCGTGGGGTTGCGGATCATGCCTGCCTGCACTGGCCTGCTCATGGCGCCGGCTGTGGGCGTGCAGGTCACCCTCACAGCGGCAGCCTGGCTGCCCCAGTCTCCAGATGCCATGGGAGGCCGAGGGGCACTGCCACCCATCATTCCTGCACAAAAGCCAAACACACTTAGGTACCAGCATGTGATCAGAACAGCCTTAGCACTACTGCTGCTAAAGGAGCTGCATTTTCAGCAATAAAAATGCAGTAGGAGTTTCACTCAAAGCACACTGTACCACAACTGCCCATCCAGATGTGCATCTACAGCCTTACGCTGCTTAAGTCAAGGGACTGGAGACTGTGATACATCTTACAAGAGGAAGACTCTTTTATCATTTCCGAAATGCTGCTCAGAGTAAGTGTTCCCACATGTAGTCTGCAACAGGTGCTGAGGGTGTGTGGATAGCCTTAACTTCCTTCCTCAGGAAATGAATCACGTTTGCTGATGTGTGTGTCAGTGCTTTACTTTCCAAGTGCTAAGTGAGAATGGGGACTTGAGTAACAACGTGTTAATGCTAAACACACTTACAAATTAGAAAGATTGAGTATCAATTCGTGTTCTGCAAGCATCTTTTGGTGACTTTGTTCGTTTGGAACCTAGAGCCTTCTTAGCTTCAAGGCTCACCCAGATAATCTCAGACCAATGTACAGAGCAGGGAAATTACTCACAGGAACTTTCCGATAGATGCTGAAGTTCATTACCGTTATTTCAGGGGAAGTCCTCCCACATCTACTGTAAACAACTGATACGTTTTATTTACACTTGGAATATATAGAATACTACGCTGACAGTAGCCAAAAAACCTCAAGCAAAACCCAACACAAAAAACTCCAACCCCCAAAGATGGCATTCATAGTATTTATACATTTCAATTTTAATCAGTCAAGAGAGTAGATGAAACACTGATTTCAGGTTGGACTACTGGTTCAGATTGGTCTTTTCAGTTGCATTTTGCAACATCCCTAAATGAATACTAAATACACATAAGCGATTATGACTTATCAGTTCAATTATTTGGTGACATATAACCAGAGAAAAACCCTCTGAAGAGGGACTTTGTTTCAGCTGCTGTACAAAATTTGCTTTAGTGTTACAACCTCAAGTTTGGTCCATTCATGTACATATTCTATGAGCTGAAAGATGTGCTGTGCTAGAGCAAGGCAAGGACACAATAATACTCTCTAACTTGTACACATAAGATGAATAAAATCCTCTAATATGTACACAGAACATGAAAGCAGTAAGACACTTGAAGGAATACAAGTTGATCCTTAAACTGCTTGAACAAAATAGCATCTGGATGCATGCTTCTTTTAATACTGATGCAAACTAAATATAAAAATTTGACACCAAATAGCCAGCTGAGAGGACTTACAATGCCCATTTATTTGCTCAGAGCTGTTACAGTGGTTGTCGCAGACTTGCACAATCTCTGACTATGCACTCGTTGAAGTAAGTTCATCAGCCAGACTTTTCTTGTCAAACAGAATATATGTTTGTTCATTATTAGGTTAACATGTTGTTAACATCTGATGGTTCCCTAAAGGAAGCGATACTAAATAAAAGATAATTGAGGGCAAAGCTAACATACGGACAACAGTGTTGCCCATGATTTTGTTTTCAAAGACCCATCTCTCTAGGTAGGTAAAAAGCAGTGCATAAGAGGCAGAACTGAAAAATATGCAGACACGGACATACAAAATAAATATGCCAATACGTAACATCCCACAAAACAGTATTTCTTCCAGACTTTATGAAGAGTAATTATCAGCACTGGGTATTAACCCCAGTGTTAAGCTGCACAGGCTATAGCCTGTTACACAAGTATATTTTTAATAAAAAGGAAAATCATCTTACCTGTGCTACTGTTGCCTAAAGTTCCTTGACTTCCTATCATCCCTTCATTCCTGCCCATCAGTCCCGGCTGAGGTATCACTGAGTAGGGGCTACTCGTCCTTATGGGTGGGAAACTTCCTGCACCTGTTGGGTTCTGCAGTGTTATGTCAAGTGGTAAATTCTGGTTTGGTAATAACCTGCCCAGTTGCCCTGCTCGTGGGTTATTAAAAGCTAGACAGGAGGAGCAAAGAAAAAAAAGCAAAGTTACAAGAATGGAAACTACACTAGGTAAAGAAAAAAAAAAGAAAAAAAGAACCCAGACACAATTAAAGATCTTGGGCTCAGCTGTTTAATGTTGCCTAATTTACCCACTCCATACCTGTCTGAGAAACATCCCTTCTTGACATTTAAATGTAAATTTCAAAATGGAACATTCTGACACTAAATATAAACCAGGGATGATGTGTATTTTAAAACTCTTTAAATTATGCAATTTAACTCACAGAGGAGCCACTACAGCAAAATACACCAGTATGTGATGTGCATACTACTGCCCATTAATCTTATACCTAGTAGGATGGTAATTGCATGCACATGTCATCCTGAGGCAGATTGTTAGGAATTACCTCAGTTTTGAAAGTTTTCCAGCATAATCTGTGCCCCTGAAGACATTTTCAAAATAAGGACAAACTGACTCTGTATTGGATCCCACAGCCTCATTTCAACATGCCCCTCTTAATCTTTTGGGGTTTTTTACATTTTTTGTCATTAATAAAAATAATTACTTCCACAATTCAGCAACAACAAAAAACCAGTCCAGAAACAGAGCTGTGCAACCATAATATTCTCGTAAAATAGAACCATCCTTGATGGCTACTGCCACCTTTATGTAACTACTTTCTTCTGGGTTGTGCTTTTTAGAATCAGCCTCTGCAAATAAAACTGCAGACTGCCTCAGCAAAGTGAGTTTCAGATTGCCAGTGACTGGCAAGCATCTGGCTCAGCTGGTCTTTGGGCAATGTTCCAATGCATGAAAGCATCCTCTGTGTGCTCAACTAGGTCTCAAACATGAATCAAACACTGACCTTGAAGCTTTGATTCAATTTCCAATCATACCCATAAAATACATGCAAGTAAATTAAGCATTTTTGTAAAAGTATTATTTGCAATACTTTCTGATAGCCTCCCCTAGGAGCGGCTCTGATACAGCAGCATCCTTAAAGTGACTTCTGCATTTTTGTGTTCACCACATTACTGAGAAGTTAAATAACTACTTTCCTATTTTAGACTGAAATAGTGCTACTTTTGAATCTGAAAACTTAGCTGAGGTTTAGTAAGTTTGTTAAAATGCACAGAAATATCTCATAACAGAATTCTCTGACTTTTATTTTTATTTTATAGCACCAGACTACAGGAACTTATTGTATTTATTTAATTTTTTTTAATATAAGTTCTCTGCCAGGTGAATTTGCTTATATGTATGCACAGAAAATATATCACATAACATACACCTCATTCCTAACCAAGAGATCAAAGTTTTGTCTTGTCTGCCTGTTCAACTAATCAAACAAAACTTACTTATGAAGCAAAAATTACTTTCTCAAGATTAGGGGCATTACAAAGTCTAAGGATTGAAGCAAAATTGAACCTCAGTGACAGTTTCAGAACAGTTTGCTCCAAAAGTTTGAAAAATCACATAGATAAGTGACTTATTGTATGTGCAGCTTTGCCAGCACCCACTAATATTACAAAAAGGAATTCTGGAAATGCAGCACAAAATAACAGCACAGCTGATGAGCTGTGATGGTATATTCTACATATTCTACTCTTTGTCAGGATGGGATTGAAGGAAGCTCCTTGTCCCCCATATAACAGACTCCAGCAATTTGGCAGATCTAGCAGCCTTTTTATTTTTCAACAGACAAAAATATTTTAAGTATCTTCATGTAAAAGCTGTAAAATTAAAGTTGGTTATTTCTTCACAAAAAAAAACCAGTAAAAAACCCCAGATCTTCTTTGGAATTGTATTTGATTAGACATTTATTCTACACTGCTTTTCTGTGGGCATGCAAGAGGCCCCTCACTATTTCTGTGGACCTGTTTTCTGCATGCTCTTCTACTGAAAACAAGGCACAAGCTCCTAGGGGAATCAGGCACAGATACAAGACTGAGCTGGGGGAAAAAGTTTCAGGGTTTTAATTTAGATGGGGAACAGAATGTTGCTTTTATAGAACTGCTGCTAACCACCAAGCCACTCTCATTTACAATCATACTGTTACTGTACTGCCAGTAGCTTTGAAAGCAGATTTAAAGATAGGCTAACCCTAGAAAGCTAAAAGGCTACACTGGAAGGAACAAACAGACCTTGCTTCAGGAAAAATATGCTAAAGACTTCACATGCCCAGAGATTTCCTTCTGACTTTGTGCTGCTGCTGTTAGTACCTCTGTACTCACAAAAGTGAGTACATTAAGCCCAAGCATCTTTCTCTGAGCAATATGGATAACAACTGATAATTTAGGAATCTGAAGTGGCTTTAATATGAATTTAAACACTAATATTTATTGACAGAATATTAATATTTATCTAAACATCCTTAAGTAATTTGAGTGAATTTGAAAGCGTGTTAGTTTAATATTATCAGAATGGCTAAAAATATTATCTAAACCCTATGTTTTACAAGAATAAAACCTAGAGCCCATCTAAGGAAGTAAATAGATGCAGCCATCCTAGCCAACAGATACAAAAAATGAAGCAGTGGTTTTTATGCAATTTTATTCAACATTAGTACTTGATAAGACTCCTTGCTTTCCACTATTCTATGATGGTAAACCAACATATCAATGCTGATTTGTAAGCTGATTAATAAGTTTAAGGAAAGCTGGAAATGACTCAACTAAAAGCCACAATCTCAAATTAAACTTGAGCATTCTTAATCTTCTGTCCTTCTATTAATTTTGTGGTTTTAGAAGACTCTCCTTCGTGCTTAGAAAAGCCTTTCTTGCACCTTTCACTGCAAGAAAGGAATGATCTGCATCACAAAAATGCACGTGCTCTCCATGCCAAAACCCTGACAACAGCGGCATCGCATATAAGCACAGGATGGGATGTTTGATTTGAGGGTACCCCTTAAAATGTCTCAGAGGACACATGCTGCCAGGGTGTGCGAGTCAAGACACAATTCCTGGTGTGTTTGGAACTGGGATGACCGCAGATGGCGCTCTGTCACCACACAACACCAGGCCAGGACTGGGAGCTGCCCAGTTCCTCCCTGGCCCACCCCTGTGCTGGAGGGTTCCCGAGCTCAGTGTACACGTGTGTGGAAGGCAGGGTGCACTCACTGCTCTGTGAAATCCTCATTGCTGGTTTCTGGGTGGCCACCGCCGCGCTGGGGCTGCTGTCACTGGTGAGCTGCATGAGGTCATTGATGATGGCTTGCTTGTCCACCGAGCCCGCTGGTGCGCCTGGACGGCTATCTGGGAAAAGCTGTGGTAACTGGCTGTTCTGCAGGTCATCCAGAATCTCTTCCAAGTTATCCAATTCACTGCCTGGCTGCAACAAAGAACACACAAACCCACAGTACACGTCGCTGCTCGCCCGCTGTTGGCGTCCTGCTCGTGCCAAGCCAGGCGGCCCCGCACCGTCCCACCCGCACCGGCCTTGGATGTGTCTGGCAACATGCCTGATGTGGAGGAAGCTCACAAACCTGTTGGAAGGGCACTGTGCAGGCTTCCCAGGGCAAGTCTGCCTTGCTTTTGGGGAGCCCAGTGTGGCAGTGGCACCCCTTCAACAGCCCCACATTAGGACGTATCATTCCATACCTTGGGCAAGAGGGAAATTCTTCCCCGTGCACTCTGTGATTGGTGCTGACAGCAGGGATAATAGGAGATCCAGGAGTGCGAAACATGGGGGTTTGTGTAGGTATAACCAAAATTTCTGTCAGCACGATTTATTTCTAGTGTCTTTATGACTCGATTAAAAGCATACAATCAGAAAGTTACTTTATGGCTAAAACAATTCCCTGTATGTCTTTCTTTGTTACATTCAAAACCTGAACTCTGAATAACTCTATATAAGTTAACTAGCAAGATATATACATTGGGAATTTATTTTGCTCCCAACTTCCCAAATAATTGAAAATAACTTCTCTGGAGTATGAAAAGAGAAATCTACATATGAATTTACATTCAAATTCAGTAAAAAATTATAATGAAATAAAAATGGGAGAAATATTAAGTTCATCTTATACTAACATAATTAATTACTGACCTGCTTGTTTTTCTTAAATATATTAATTCTCACTGCTATTCTGTTTTTCAGCTTCTCTGTCTAAAAACTCACAGAATCAAAATCCCTTTCTGACTGAAATGTGGAAATCATTGCAACTACTGTCCAATCCTGAACTTTTGATTAGGGTAAAACTTGGGTAATAATTAAGAACAGGGTGTCCAGTTTCAGTTACTACCACCTTGAACAGTAAATATATCCTAACAGTATTTATAACAAAAATCTACTCAAAATCAATGTCTTCATTAGGAAATGTGCAATGACAGAGGAGAGGCAGAGTGAGCAGCCACCCATGAAGGATGGGGAACTGAGAAATAACACCACAAATGTGCAGAACTGAAATACAATTCTTCCTGGTTTTTTGGGGGTTTTTTTTGTCCTTTCCCACGTCATGAACTTCTTACTGAGAGCAAGCTTACGCCACCGATCACAGAATACTGTAGAAATACCTGAGATGGCTTTAAACTACTTACTGGGGCTCTCACAGGCTAGCTAGGAAGCACTGCACATTAGTCTGTACAGAACTCCTGCTGCCACATCTAACCTGCTCCTGGGAAGTCCAGCTATTTTATTCAAAGGTAGCTAAAATGCCCCGAGGTACACTGCTACGTGCCATTTTTGGGTGACTGACTGCAAATAAACATGGTATTAATTTTTATTCCTTCTACATCATCTCCTAGTCTACCAATTGTAGTATGTGGTGAAAAAGAGGAGGGAATTTACTCCATCAAAAGGCAGCATATGGGTGATCTAGAGGCTGGTGTTATTGGCAAAATGGTTGGAAAGCAGAGAATCAGAGGACTGGAAGAAATTTAAAGCCTCAAGGCAAAATCAGTGTACGCCATTCCCTATGGAAGTTCATACAGTTGCTTGTTAAAGACATCCAGAGACAGAACATCCACAGCTTCCCTGGAGAATTGGTTTCAGCACTCCGCCATCCTCACTACTTTTGGGGTTTTTTTCTCAGCCTCAATGCAAGATCTCTCACACTGAGATTTAGAGCCTTCCTTCCAATCATATTTTGAATCTGGAGAGCATGCTGCATTACCCTTTCTTTTTCTAACTTTTTCTGTATTTGAAGACATGCGCCCTTTTGTGTTTTAAGCTGCAATTGATAAATTATCTCAACTTGTGAATTTTCTTCAGCAAATAAGTTGTTTTCTAGGCCTCTCATTACTCTTATTGTTCCTGTGGACAGCTTTCAGTTGATCCACACTTTTGCTGAAGCCATGTCCAAGACAGGACTTAAAATAAAGCCTTACAGCTGCTGAGTAAAGCAGACAATTTACTTTACACATAGTATACTCTGATGGCCTATTCCAGAAAAGTGTCTCATTCTTTTAATTCCATGACAGTATTGACTCCCACTCATCTTGTAGTCACTATGATCCCTAGAACAGCTCTGAAAATGTCCTATCTAGTCAGTTGTCCCCTCCTGTCTAAAAAAAAAAAAAAAAATCTGAGACCTTATTCTTGACTAATGAAAATAAATAGCATTTATTCACCCTGAATGTTCTAACATTTTGTCTCTGTATCTCTTCACTGCAGCTGAATTTGGATTGTGTCCTCCAGTGTGTTTGCAGACATTCAAGTGCCACACACAGCTTTACCAAGCTCTACCATCACGTCAGGTCATTTAGGTTAACTAAAACACTGAGCAGCTCTAGCTGCTGCATGAGTCCTGCAGCATCTCCATTTGGACAGTGAATCCTTCAATGAGTACTGTGTGTGGAGGGATTTCCAACAGCTTCCTAACCACTCACAGCAGTTTCATCTCAAACATGCACTTCTAACCTGCCATAAGGAAAAGGGCCAGAGAGCCTTACTCAAATCTAAACACATGGACACACCGTTTCTCTGACATCAACAACCCCACCATTCTTGCTGAAGGAAAACAGGTTGGCTGGTCCAAGATTACCTGTTCTTGACAAATGCCACTGATGACTCACTACTCACTAATTTCCAGGCAATTACAAGCAGCTGGGTGGACACAGGATATCAGCAGAAAAGGCTGAGCCAGGAGGAACCAAACGTGATTATATGAAGCCTAAACCATTGCAAGGAGAGGTGATAAGCAGATTCAAAAAGGCACTCCAAGAGACAGCCATGAGTGATGTTTATAGGAGCTGCAGTTTGAGCGATGGGAGAGCTGGTACAAGAAGACTGCAAGAGCCAGGAGAAGAGACTGATATAGAGCATCATAAATTATGGCAGGATGATTCAGTACTCTTTGGGGGAATTAAGACATATGGCCTTCATTACATGTATCTGAGACAACAGCAAAGGGAAGTTTTATAAGTTGCAGGGGTTTTCTTTGGTTGGTTTTATGCAGGATTTTGTGTCATCTTTTCTTTTAGCATTCTGGCTACTACAATTCTTTGTTCCAACACTAGATGTAAAAAAAAAAAACAAAAACCCAAACCAAAACAACTCCAAACCTAAAAAACCACCAATGAAGAACATATTGATCCTAATGTGTTAGAAAACTGCATTCCCTAAGATGCTTTTAATTCCTCTCAGGAACTGGCAAAGAAAGGGCAAGTACAACAGATGCATTACAACAACACAAATACATAAACTTTTTTTTTCCTTAATAAATAATATCAAATATTTCATTTTTTATAAGTGTTCTCAACTGCTACAAGTGATTTGGAATTAACACCAATCCATGACGTTAGCCTAAGTCTTTCCAGACTAACCCTCAAATGGCACCGTATGTAGAGAAACGAGCATTAAAATATTTACTTGGTTGGTTTCATGAGATTTTTCTTTTACTTATATTCTATATTTATTTTGTTAATGGTCTATATAAACAGAAGGCACACCCTAACCTCCCTGTAAAACAATTATTTGTCATGAATTAAAAAAACAGCACCTGATAAAGTGCTAAGTATCACAAGAAAGTTCTTGGGTGGGTATTTTCACTATGTCTAAGTAATGCAATGATGACAATCTCTGTAGAACTTGGACACTATGTGTCAGAAAGCATAAGACAAATAATTCGCAGGAATATTTTTGCATTTGAAAAAGTACTTATTTTATACTGTCATATAGAGAAATACAGATTAAAGTGAAGCGCTTACAGGATTTTTTCAGCTGCACTGAAATGCAGCTGTGCCTCAATATGAAGTTTGGTTTACAAAAGTTGCTGTGTCAAAGTCTAGCTTCCATGGATTGTAAAGGACTGGATAAGATATTCGGGTCTCCGGAAATCTCCTTCCTGCCACAAGCAATGCCCATGGCTTGCACTGTGACCCTGTATTCTAGGGACTTACAACAGGATGTCTTTTGGTGGGGACACAACTTGAAACTACACCTGACTTACATAAATTTGAAGTTAGCTCATCTTCCACCTCAAAAATATGGGCAAAGCGTTTGACCATAAGAGGTAAACGAAACCAAATCCCTTGCTCCAAACTGGCAAAAAATGAAAAGATTATGAAAAGAAGGAAAAACGAAATTAAAAGTGGAACCAATATCGTATTTTTCTCCCTGGTAACTGCAATAAACATAAAATTGGCTAGAAATGCTACTGAATTATCAAGCTATTCTATGAATAACATTTGAACAAAATGTTAGAAACAAAACAGAACAAAACTAATTGAAAGACATTCAGAAAATGGAATCCCCATTCTATGGTTTTGATAGAATTTCAAGAAGAAACCAATATTCCTCATGAATTTAATGGATTCTGGACTATTAAACCAGAAATAGGTTTTTTAAAGATGACTGGCATGTGTAGAGAAAATATGCTAGTATTAGGAAGATACTGGTTTCCACATAAAGCATGAGCACAGCAGAGTTGATAGAGTATGTGAGGAACACCAGAGCAGTTTCTGAGTTTTAGGACAAAAATGTACATGCCTAAGATGATTTCTGGAACAGCACTTGTGCAGACTGTTACATTGCAAAGTCCTTTCAAACAGGCTGTCTTTATGGTCTACTAACAAAAAAGAGGAGAGGACACTTGAGGAGATGGGGATTTTATTCCTCACTCCCCCAAGTGATTTCTCAGAAAACAAGCTACTTTAGCAAGGCAGCATCTAACATTGTTCATTATGTTTCTCTGATGATCCCCTGTACTTTCACTCTCCTTCCCCTCCAAGCTGCCAGCCAGTCCTTGCCACATCTGACCATCACAGCAGGGGCTGTTCCTGGCAGTGGACTCTCAGGGACAGTGGGAGAAGGCAGGCTTACTGCTGAGGGATACCCTCTTCCCTTCCTATCAGTGGTGAACCATGGAGAACTTGTGGTGTTTGACAGCAACAGCCCTACTACAGTTGGTGCTGTAGGAAAAACCCCAAGTACTGTCCCCAGTAGGTCTCTCTTTCATCCTCTCCCCAGCAGCTGCTGTAACTGGAATAGCAATCAGCCCAATAAAGCTTGATAACCATCATCCCACCAAGGAAGGGAAAAAGGTACAGCCGTGCTGGAGATACTCTCTGCCATTTGAGAAAGGCTTCCTGTCAGTTGCTGCTCTCTGCAGAAGAGTATGTTTAAACACACTACCTAGAAGACTGCTATTTTTAGTACAGTGCTGCACTTCAAAGCATTTCCTGCTCAGAAAGTCACACCAAAAGTAAAAGGAGAAAAATGCAATGGCTCTGTTGCCTCCCAACACACTGATCTCCCTTGTAGAGGCCATCCCACTGCTGCTCTGCTGCAGTTTCCAGAGAAACTGCACACTCCAGTGACTAATTACTTAAAAATACAACATTCCTCAGGGAGGAGAAGTTTTAAATAAACCTGCAAAATAGGTAACACAAGCACATGGCTAATTTTTACATATGGGAGGAAGAAGGAGGGGGAAGGATGCAGGAGGATGGAAGAATTTAGCTCAAGAATCTCTGTTCTAGTCTTGTACTAAATAGTTCCAGCTTTGATCTAAATTTAGGCAATGAGCACTTCCTGTGGGAGACCATCTTCCAAAGCTGAAGAGTTTTGATGCTAAATAATTTTAGTGATTTTATAATTGAGGTAAAGTGGTTATTTGTTTAAAGGCCTGGCCTTCAGACAGCTAAACACTTACATTATTCTATATTCCCCACCATTTCCTCTCCTACTCCATGCTGTATTTCTGTTTATTCAGCTCCAAGTTCCACAGCATTTAAAGTGGGTTTTAAAGCTCTATTTACAATCAACAGGAGCAACAAAAGCCCTTCTGTCGTTATCCAGCAGTCTTCCATCCCAGTGACAGGACTGGCTTCTCCACACCTTGGTGCTGAGGGAGTCCTTACCAGTTTATCATGATTCCTGAACTGCTTCGTGGTTTTCTGAACAAACCCAGCTCCTGGACCTTTCTGTACCTCCATTTGCTTCTCTCCTGGGAGACAAACTCTGTCTTCAAATTTTAAGAAAAGGCAATACATCCGTAGCCCACACTTCAACCCCCTCAACTCCCTCCTCAACCTCAGAAACATAAAACCTAAAAATAAAAAGTGAATGGACTATTCACTTTACGAAGTTCATAATTCAGGAGACCTGATTTTCGACTGCTTGAGGTTGGCAAATGGTTGTAGACACTAAAGTCTCTTTCTTGAAATTTGGTTTTATAGTTAGTCTCATGTTTACATTTAGGGTGAGACGCAACTTGCCTATCTTTAGTCACGAGAAAGTAAAGCAGCTAGTTTACTGCTCACCTCTGCTACCACTTGTCAATGGCAGTATCAGTGAAGAGTGGCTTACTTCATCTGTTTAGACACAAATTAGTATAAGATTAAAAAAAAAATAATCCTGGAGTATTTTTTTGTGTTTCCATCAGTGATAAAAGGAGTTTTATGACTATCTTGGACTAAACAAACAAACTTCTAGAGGGAATGAAACCTGCTCTCTGAGAATTGCTTCTTAATCTAAGCTGTTTCTTATGTACTCCACAGAGGTCATAAAAGAGGAAATTTTAATTCTTTTCGAAGGTCAATTCTTGGGGAATTGACCATCTGAAGGCCATGATTTTGCTCGATGGATGAAGGGCATAAATGTTTTTGGTGATTACCATATTTTACATTCTTGTTGATTACCTAATACTGGAGGATTTAAGATCTCTGCTTTCAATCTAATACTGGCTTCAATGTGCAGGATCTGAACTAGGAACTGAAATATATCAGACATTTTAAAAGTAGTCCATTCTTGCCAGTTTAGCTGTGAATTTCTTGATATCTGTGTTTTTCTAGCCTAATGAACCATAAGTTCTCACAGTGAATCTAAACCCTACCTTCACAGACACTATAAAATAGAGGCTTCTGTTGAAAACTAAACCAACATCCAGGCTTGAGGACAAATCAGTGCAAATGTGTGAGGAGAAATCAGTAAAATTTGGCTTGGTTTCCCCTAAAGCATGGGAAGGATTGAAAAACCACAACTGCTCCTACATAGTGTCAATAGTTGTCAAATTCAGTTGGAACAAAAGCAGCAAAGTAACCTTAGAAGTTGCCTGGATAACTGAGATTTTAACAATGCTGCATTTACACTGGAGTGGCATCATAGGCCTCTATGTTTTGTGGTTATAACCACTGTTGAAAGAACTGTCTGCTAGTTATAGACTGCCAAAAGGGCAAATAAAAAAAATAATAATACAGTGTTGTGACGTAGGGCTAAGAAAATGTTGTCTATCCTTCCTCAGTCTCACAATACAATATAGAAAATATAAAAAAGAATGTCTTTATACACACACAATTAAACAATACAATAGATTCAAAAAATAAACAAGCTCAAGCCTAGTCTACACATTAAAAAAGATACAAAATTTTAAAAATTAAGGATATGGTTGTGAATGAGAGACATGAACATTTGCAATGTATATGATCTGATCATGATTTACAAACTAAGGCTTCACACACAGGGCTGCCTAGGGATTAATGACCAGATGGGAGATTGGATAGTGTAGGACAAACCTAAGGATCATTAACTCCAGCTAGTTATAACCTTCCCTGAAAATGCTTTATACTAAAATTGATACTGTAATTATCCATTTTATAAATAATATAAACAGTAATACTGAAGTAGCAGATTGCTTTTGCTGTGTCCCTTTTACTTGCAAAGCTCTGAGAACTGTAGCACTCTGGGTGATGTGGAGCTGGTGCTTTTGGAAAGTGAATTGTACATCAAAGCCAGTGACATAACACTTTTTAGCATAGGTCCCAACAATACACAATTTATTAGTAAGTTGGGCAGCAGAGCAACAAGTAATCTTGCACAGAAAGCAAAGAAATCCTGCAAGCAAAATTCAGTGCAGATAACCTTGCACAAGGAGACATGATCCCTGCACTGAACCATTAATCATCTGCAGAAACTTAAGGCTGAATAGAGAGAATTTTTAAGACAACAAAAAACCCCCAATAAATCCTCCAAACTGGCACAGAAGCCTATTTGCTTTTATTTTAATTTTCAGGTCAAGCATAGCATAAAGACCAGTAATGCGAAGTTGTTATCAGTCCTTTCAAACAACTCCTGCTCTTGAGCATGAACCTGTTTTCCATGGGAGGAGTGTAGCTGCTATGCTGGGCCAGGTCAAGGACCCAATTTAGCAAGCACAACAGCAGTTCAACATCAGCCTGTGGGAAAAGCTGTCAATTAGGTAGCACTAACCAAGAGTCACGAGTATTTTCTCTTTGCCTGACTACCATCTGGGAAAGGTACCCTGCATTATCCATCTCCTCCCAGGCAGAGTCTGTGCTTTTACACAGCATGACAATCACAACCTAGTAACGAGGACTGGAAAACTGAGTGAAGACTGGATTTCAAAAGACAGGTAACAGTCTCCTCAAGTGCCAAGATACTACTCCTAGAGGAAGTCAGATGGCAGGAGTGCAGGCCTGGAACAACTCATTCACACATAATGCAGAAATTAGCTTACCTGTTCATTAGGCTCAAAGCTTATCTCTTCTTTTTCCGTCCTCATAGCTATTAACTTTGTGCTACCGGAATGGTCTGTCTTACTGTCCAACCGCTCCAGTTTTGGGGGTATGTCTGGTAAACCAATATCTTTAGTATCATCTTTATCTAGCAAGTAGCGAAGTAGTGCATTGTTATTCTTCTTAGGACTCGCTGGCTCCTGTTTAACAGTCACCTCTGAACCAGGAGCTGTGCTACTGGACTCCTGGTTCAGTTCTTTGCCTGTGGCCTCTGCTGTGAGCTTGGCCAAATCTACAGGAGAACTACTGTCCTGCAATAGTCTGTGCAAAATTTTATGCTTCTCCTTGAGCGAGGTTCCGTGTGCTGAACCAGACCCAGGCAACCCTCCCGTGGAGTCCTTGCTAATGTCTCCCATGGTACTGGACAAAGGTGAAGGCTCCATCTGATCTGATTTGGTGGTCAGCAATTGTAAGAGCTTTGTCTGGCTTTTTCCATCATGCAGTTTATTCTGTCCATCAGGTCTCTCGCCACTGACAACCGGTGGCATGTTGCTGTCGCTGTTGTCTTTCTGTTCTGAATGGCAGCTGCTCTCAGCTTGTCCAGTTGTACCTTCTGATTGCTCCCCATATATTCCAAAGCAGTCTTTAGAGTCCAGGCTTCCCATCTTGCTTAGCTGGGGAGGATTCATATTCACAGGGGAATTTTGTAGATTTCCCATTTTTAGGTCAGGTGAAGCCAACGACGATCCTAGAGAAACGCCGTGGCCCTCGCTGAGGGCCTGCAGTGCGTTCAGGGAACTGTTGGTGTAGTTATGGCTATTTCCTGTGCTGCTGCAGACTCCCACAGGTGAATGTAAGCTTCCTGCAGGGGAGAACTGACTGGGTGGGATGCGAGGACTTCCTGCCACTCCAGGGCTCACACGATGCCTTGGGGAAAGCATAGAATTTGGCTGCCCTGGGTTCATGCCAGGGCTGCTTTGTGAGGGGCTATTCATTTTTAGTGCATAGTTACTACCCTGAGGAGTGGATGCTTGTATGCTTGACACATGGTTCATTCCCCCTGAACCACCAAACCTGCCTGCTGGCATGCCCACTTGTTCCTTTGGGCCATTTATGGCAAAATTTATATTGCTACTGATGGTCATATCCTGACCTGGGTTCCCACTGCACATGGCCTGATGGGCAGGGCTGCTGGAACTAATTGGGTTCAGTATCTTCCCCATTCCTTGTCCAGTCAAATCCTGATTCATTCCACAGACATTCTGCTCTCTATGTGGCAAGGGGAAGAAAAACAGCCTGTTAGCTAAATGACAGTGGCCAGCTTGCAATTACATTACAGAAAAAGAAGCAAAACCCCAAACCTCACTTTAAAATAACACAAAACCCCTACAATCAAAAACAAATCAACAATTTGACAAAAGTGATATGCACCTCTCAACATGGCTGAACATTAACAGTATGGTTTTTTGGTACCTCATTAGAAAACAGTGGAAGAGAGGAAAAACAAAATTAAACCTCACTTAAATAACAGTCATTAGAAATGCTGATAGGTTACAATTTCAGACTCCCTTTAATGTATCTCTCCTCCACAATTTGGCAAGAGCTAACTTCTAGAACTGACAGAAATCTCATCTGAAACATATGACCCAACAAATACATGTTTTACAAGACAGCTGTGGACAGCTGTTTGCTGGAGTTTTGAATTTCTCTGAGTTAGCCCACAAGGCTGGAGTGGGCTATTTGCCCACCAAGTTCACAGTGAAAAGAAAGTTGAAAAAGTCACATTTTTACACTGCCAGAGTATTTCAATACTGCTCCAAAACAGCATGTGAGCCAAGGGAACTACTGGATATTGCTTCAGAATGAGAAGAGTCTGTTAGCAATCCAGTCCTGCATAGGCATTCAGGAAAAGGGGAGAAGAAAAACAACAAACCACACACATAGGAGCTGAAACTTGTATTTTAGAGATTTAGGCTGCAAGACAGAAGAAATAGAAGAGAGACATACACACAGAAAAAGCTCTTGTGAGAGCACCTGAAGGTCACTTTTCTTTTCCTCAGTAGATTTTAATTAGTTTATGGGAGGATGTATTACACTTTTTATTCTGTGCTAAAACTTAAATTAGGAAAATCAGACATATTCCCAAATGCTAAAAGCTACAAAAGAGACAGAGTCAAGTAGGTTAGGAAGGAAAAAAATGCGATTCTGACAAAAACCACATCAACTCTGGACTTTCAAAATCAAATACAAATGGAGCACTCGTAATATGCATTTTCCATGAGACAAAAACCACTCCTACTGCACATTATAAATAAGTGCAGTTAAACCTTCATATGTTGCTAACACATGAGAAGTGAAATAATTGAAAAATACAGAGTAGTGAATCTTGTTATTCTGTATTTGTTCCCTTAGGCATAAAGGCAAAGGTGAAAAACACTAACTATAAAAAAGGGGTATTTTTAAAACCTTATTACAAATTACTCTGCTGAAAAAAGTGCAACAAAATATACAAATACCATTTTAAAATTAAAGTGCTTGCTTTTTAAAATTTAGCAGTTAATGAAATATTAGGTATTTTCAGCAATCCAAAGGAAACAAATTTCAGCTTTTGGTCAGAAAAATTTACAAATCTACACTTTCTATAAAATGGTTTCAGTTATAATTATCACTGTTTTCTCCCTTTCAAGAAAAATGGTATTTTAATTACAGTCAGTCCATAAAACCTGAAACAAAATCCGATACAAATACACCATGATATGCAATGACTTAACAAAAATTGTATGTTGAAGTTCTGGTATCAGTGATTACCTGAACTTGACTTTAGCATATTATTGGCTGTGCTTTTTTTTAAAAAAACCCAAACTAATAGTAGTGGCACTTCTCAGGATTGGACATGCGAAAGCCACTAAGCCAACCAGCAAAAAGACAAGGCACAAAGGGAATCAAAGAATTAAATACCTGTTTGTCTAAAATGCAGTCCTAGTAATCTTAACATGTTCTTTTAAGAAAAACCAGGACCAACAGCAGAATGTGAACTACAAGAATTTAATCCTTCTAAGTTTTCTAGATTTAATTACAGCTGGAAAGTTTCTTGTATCTATTATGCAAAACACAGGAAATTAAGAACAAGACTTTGAAAATCCAGCATGCCATTTTTAAATCCTGAAATAATCTTACAGTCTTTTCCTGCTGCAAGCATTGATTTCAAAATCTTCCTTTGTTTCCACGATATCAGTTCTGGGTCAACTGAAATCTATCAGCCTTAAACAATCTATTTGCTTTGGCAACCTTGTACTTTGCACGTCTCTTAGCAGAGTGTGGATGTAAGAGAGAGGCCAGGATTACCTGTGAAGCATATGCAAGGAGATTACAAGCTGAGGTTCACTGGTCGTCTGAGAACGGATGAGCTTGCTCTTGGTTTGGGCAGAAACGATGGTGCCATCCGAGAGGGAAAAGCGATAAACTGGGCTGAAGGCCAGCCCCTGCCTCAGCACTGCAGGCAAGCAGAACAACACGGTTAAACCAAGGAGAAACTGCAGCACAGGGAGCTCAGCTGCTCAGCATCTGATGTTCTAAACCCACCAGCACCGATACCACAGATACGGTGCTAACTAAACAAAACAAACAAAAAGAACGTTTTGAAAATAAATAGAGGTGATGCATAAAAAAGAAAGAATCCTGCATGCTGTAGGGTGATCAAATGAAAATCTGTAAGGAGTGACAGCAATACCAGGAAGGTACTATGAAATAGAATGTATTTCAGGAGCAGACAGGAAGTTCTTCATGTCCATTTCACTTTTCATCAAATATGTGTCTAATTCCTTTTGTTCCTCAAACATTTTTTCAATGTCCTTAGTTCTTATACCATCTGTTTCCATTAGACTGTATCTTTTCCTCCTTACTGCCTGCATAAATTGTCTTGCAACACTTACTCTCACTAATTCTTTAAGCTAAGAAATGCATAAAACTTTTATATAAGAACAATTAGAAATAAGAACTGGAAAGAGAAATTATTCTTTTTAAAAGAACAAATATAAAATACAGAAAGCTCAAAAAAATTACAAACACAATTACAGAAACCATAATTGGGGCTGTGCTACATTTTCCCACTGTTGACTGCGTTTCAGGTTTGGGGGTTAAATCACTGTACATATTCTGCAACCCTTTAAGATTTTAATGTAAATCTGAATTTCAGCAAATTCAGTTCTCTAACTTCCATAGACCCCTGTGACACTTCTTTAATGAAAAATTAAAACATGTTATGGAAAAGCAAATCGCCCAAACATTTATTCCACTATTCACTCTCTTCCATCAGTGAAATTAGTGTGGTCACTTACAATTTCTAGTCCAAAAGCAATGACATTAGGATTGCAGATACAAGGGAAGTAAAATACTTCAAAAATTTTCATATAATCATTTAGGGAAAAAATAATAATGAAGCACTACAAACACATGTAATTTCCTATTTTTTCATATATATATATTTTCTGTGGGGTTCTTTCTCTCTCTCTTTTTTTTTTAATTAATAGTATAATGTGATCTTCATTTCATTGCTTGTCTTTTAATATTTCCTGTTGTAATGAAATGACATGGTTTTCCAAGTGTGGCCTTTATTTGTCTGGTTGACCGAGCTACCACATTTTCAGCCTTGCAAAGCTGGTTACGACTGCTTTCCTTCCCTGTCCCCCACTGCTATATATTGTTCTGCAAGGTTTCAAAGTATTATCTAGGCAGTGAGAAAACAGGAAGCACAATTTAAACAACCAGAAGGGGTTTTTCAGAGTAAAAATGTAACGAGAAACAAAAACCTACAACAGTGAAACAATACAAAACAAAATTTCACTGTTAGGTATGTCATTGTTTCAATTTAACCTTTGGGCACCAGAAGGTCCAAAGCTCTTAACTTTAGCATATACCACATCAGGAAATTCCAGTACTCAATGCCAACAGGATACAAGTGAAATCTCTACTTAAATCATTTTCCAAACTAATTCTTTAAGCAAACAAGAATGTTTCCGTATTCCTCTTGAGGAAATGCTATTTTTCTGACTGTGGCCAATAAAAACTTACCATATATTCTGCATTTTATACCGAGAGATAACTTTAAAGCATGTTTTTTATTGTTTATCAAGCTAATGCTGCATTTTTTCACACTGTAATGCTGGATTACATGTAGGAGATCATTACTTTCTTTGCTTCTATTCTCAAACCACAATGACTTGAAAACTGCAAAGGGTTCCTCAGTCAAGCACAAAGATGCTACAGCCCAAGATATGACTTGTTTTTCTCCTCCATACTGCAGGGCAGGGGAGGGAAATATTTCAGCCATTATTCCTCTTCAGTGCTGCATCATTTGTAGGAAAGAAATTCCAGAGGTTTTTCCTCCTCTTATCACTCACTCTTTTCACTTTGACAAGAAGAGAAGAGCCCTCTTCCTGATTTAGACTAATTCTACCATTTACATGACGATCCTAAGCCACAACTGCAAAATGATACAGTGTAAACTCCAAAGCACATTGTATTTTCAGCACTTCATAGATAGCTTAAGAGAGGACTCATTCAAACCCTGACACTCAGTGTAGTAGCTGCTAACTTGGTCAGGAATAAGTTGAAGAAGAAAGAAATAACAAGTGGTGGGATGCCATAAGAGATACCCCTAAATCACCTCTGGCACAGATGGATCCTTACCCGCAACTGCTCTCTAAAACCCCTGGTGTAACTTTAATTGCATACTGCCTTCTTCAGTTCTGTCTGAAATCACAGCACAAGGCTACAGACTTCTAGCAGTTCTACTGTATATATCCCAAAAACTGTTCTCTAAAAAACCACAGCATTTCTGTGACCCCACATTTCTAAAATACCACCTGAAGATTTCATGAAAGCAGAACATATTAAAGAATATTTAATGAATGCCTCATGACTAAAGCTCTCCTTTTTGTGCATTTGGTGGAATAATTTGATATTCCAGTTATAATTTAGTATCTAAGATGACAAGCCTGTTGCTTAATGACCATGGTAACTATTTGTTACAAGCCAGCTGTAAACCCTGTTCTTTAAACATGAACCCAAAGAATGATCCTTCTCTACTGGAAATGTTCCAGCTATTCCCAATTGGTTTGGAAATTACTTTCCCATGGACTAGATGGGGTTATTCACTTTTATTAATTTGGATCTGTGTTACTAGTATTATAAGTATAAGGGTTTTATGAAAAATCCCCACACAGTCACTACCACAGAAACCTCATGGGGACCATTCCAAGGTGCAGTAGTTTCCTGCTGCTTACCTACCGTAATCTTGACTGAGTAGATGTGCTTGTGGGATATCCCACAACACTTATCAGCTAGATACTGTGCAACAATGTAGGTTTCCAAATAGTATGAGCGGTGCAGCTTTGGGAATTTACACTCAGTGTTTCTCACAGGAAATGTGACAGCAAAAGTCCATTTTTGTAGAGAAAGGGGATACAGGCAATGCACTAGAATGTGCGAGCTGAGTTTCTGAAGAATAATGGTCAGTGAAGATTTTGGTGGACAACAAGCAAGGGTCTTTCTTTCCTAAATAATTTTGACATTTTGAAGATTTAAAACATACTCCAGGATGGCACAGTTGTAATGAGAAGGCTAAAACAAACAGTGAGAAAGCTGAAGACCTACAGAGCCATTAGCATATTAGATAAAACATCTTGAGAAAGGGACTGACAATAGCTGTTGATTGTTCCATGAAAGCATAACAAAGGGAACACAACCAAGAGATACAAATGGCAAGCAGGTTAAATATAGAAAGTGCTAAAAGTATGAAACCTAACCTTCCTGGTGATGCCTCTTGGCAAAAGATATTTCTCCCTCGTGCTGCGAATGGAACCTCTGAATGCATCTTCTCACCAAATCCTCCCAGCCAGGCTTCATAGCCGCTCGCATGGTACTTGTGTCCAGTGAAGTTATTTTGCCTGATATTAGATACATTAGAAGATATTTGTTAGAGCAATTTCCCCATTGAGGAAAAGGAAACAGAATTTAAAACTTCTACCCCTGTTTCACAATACCTTGAAGATCCTGGCGTGTAGTGAAGCTCTCTGATGAAGGAAGAAGTGGTCTTTCCTTCATTGGAGCTCTTCTTGCAACACAAATCAAGCAAGACTGCAAATCTTAAGAGAAAAATGTTACTTCATTTAATTTTCATAGAAGGTGAAGACTTTTGATCCCACAAAGACCTCAGAAATAGTTTTTAAAAGTTCTTTAAATCTATTTGGACCAAAAAAATAAGATTTTTGTACCAAAAACACATAGACAAAACTCAGTGGGTTTGTATCTTCATTACTTCCTAAAACATTAAATAAAACATAAAAGGTAGGTTTTTTTTCTTTCAAAGGAAAAATTAACACAGAGTCCACCACAACCCGTAAGTAATGGCACATGTTTATGAATATACCTGTAGTAGCTCAACCAGTCAGGAGGTAAGCAATAAAAAAGAATATACTGCATGCACCAAGAGCACATTTCTTCAACACTCACCATTTCATACCTTCTAAGCCAAATTTCTTAAACTTGCCCCAACTTAAACTGTTCCTGAGAATGCACCCTACACAATAACCATTTTTACACTACCTGAATACTTACAAAACAATCTGAGGAATTTTACCTGCTGAAGGAGTAAATGGTAAAGGAAATGGTGAACCACGATTGTCTTTGAATTCTAAGAATTCAAAAATTTTCCCTTTGAAACTTCCTTCCCAGTCAGCTACATTTTTCTTACAATTGCAGCAATATAAAACTAGGGTATCTCTCTCTGAGGTAAAGAGAATTTCTCTCACTTCTCTCAGTTGGTTTAACAAATACATGCAAGTGTATACACTCACAGCCAAGACAAAAATACATTTCTACTGTTAAATCAAAAAAGGAGAAAAAAAAAAACAAGAATTTTTCCAATTTTCAGGAATTAGGTCACTTCATCAACTGCACCGAAAGTGCACTAACACAAACTGGAAATTATAATTACCTTCACCATCCTCCTTGAAGGAATTTGGTTGAGAAACAGCAAAGCACTGCATAGTTTCATATTTCTGATGTGCTTCCTGGTTATCATGGCCTTCTTCAGAATCAGCAAGAGGTTTTACCAGCATCCGACAATTAAAGGTATGGCTATTACGCCTAGGAGTGTCACCAGACCAAGATCCCCCATTCACTGAGCAAAAGCAAAATCAGATAGTAAGAAAAATCTGGTACCTGGCATTTCTGCTACTTATTCACAGAAAATTAATCAAGATGCTTTACAAACTTGTTGGGAAACAAGTTCATGTAACAACAACAACAATCTAATTTTAATATTAAAGCCCAAACCAGCACTTAACAAGGGCATTTATAAACTTAACAGATTTTAAGAGCACTGCTAATTTGTTCAGTTATCATGGTTTTTTTCAAGTGACTTAAAATGACATAGTAGAAAAGCAGAATAAAAGGCTAAATATTGGTGCATGTAAAAGTTATACAGTACAGCAAAAGCCTATTGGGTAGATCAAATTGATTTATGAGACTGAAAAAAATAAGGCAGTATGTAGGATCATTCCAGTAAAAGGTACTACTAAAAGACATGGCTGCATTGTATAAAAGTCTCTGTCCAGATTAGAAAGGGAAAGAAACGAAACTAATATGCACTTATAAAAACAGGAAGCAATACAATAGGGAATATATTGAAACACNCCAAAATTCAGTGACATTAAAACTAATATTTACAGGAATCCAAAACTGGCTGCAACTAACAAAAACAGTTTCTGAAAGGCAAGAGTAAATACTGCTGGGCATAAAAACATCGAAATAAAAATTCTAGTGTAAGGAGGTTTCTGATTTTTCTTTTCTATTCGTCCTTTCCCAGGCCATTCTTGGAACAAGTAGCCTAGACAGAGAACTAACAGAGAGTTCATGTTNGATTTTAAGAGCACTGCTAATTTGTTCAGTTATCATGGTTTTTTTCAAGTGACTTAAAATGACATAGTAGAAAAGCAGAATAAAAGGCTAAATATTGGTGCATGTAAAAGTTATACAGTACAGCAAAAGCCTATTGGGTAGATCAAATTGATTTATGAGACTGAAAAAAATAAGGCAGTATGTAGGATCATTCCAGTAAAAGGTACTACTAAAAGACATGGCTGCATTGTATAAAAGTCTCTGTCCAGATTAGAAAGGGAAAGAAACGAAACTAATATGCACTTATAAAAACAGGAGGCAATACAATAGGGAATATATTGAAACACACAGTCTCAGCTACAATGGGAAAGACTGAAATGACCTGGGTGGAGTGATGGATAAAGCTGAAGCCTAACACAGTGCTTAAGACAAGCAAAAAAAGAAACAAAATCCAGAGATGCACAAATACAGGTACTGGACATCACTCAGAGAAAATTAATGTTACACCACATTAGGAAATGGCAGGGTCATATTTAAAATACTCTTTGCTTGCCCTCTTCAGTCATAAAGTGCAATAAATGCAGTAATATATTGACTTCAGCCATTTACATTTTTGCTTCTTCAGAGTATATAAGTACAGTAATAAAATGCTAAAGGGAACTGAGTAATACTTTTTAAACTGCTCTGAGTAAATAAGGCACCCAGTATTGACTTTCTCTTTCCTTTCACCTCCTCCAAAATTCAGTGACATTAAAACTAATATTTACAGGAATCCAAAACCGGCTGCAACTAACAAAAACAGTTTCTGAAAGGCAAGAGTAAATACTGCTGGGCATAAAAACATCGAAATAAAAATTCTAGTGTAAGGAGGTTTCTGATTTTTCTTTTCTATTCGTCCTTTCCCAGGCCATTCTTGGAACAAGTAGCCTAGACAGAGAACTAACAGAGAGTTCATGTTGCTAATGCTGTCTTTTAGTGATTCACTCCAGAGATCCATTAAAAAATACCAGCTAACATGAGTTACTAAGAGCAATTTTAACAAAGAAGAATTTGAAAAGAGTAGAGGATGCTTTTGAGAATAATATTAATCATTCATAGTCTATATATACATTAAAAATAAATAATGTATATGATGAAACTGTAAGCAGTGTCAGGACATTAACTTAAGTTATTGAAATGCTGACTTATAAAACCAAAGTTAAATAAGTAATGGTATGATAGGAGGAAAAGTTATATACCTAAGGATTTTGGCAGCAGGATTTTGACAAATTCATTGTGGTCCCCTACATGCAGGATGCTATATATGCTTGTGTTCATCAGCTCTTCTTGGTTGTACCTCAGGTACTGTGTCACATTCTCAGAAACAAACACAACATTACCTTCTGGGTTCACTACAAAGAAGAACCCATCTAGGGCCTAAAGGGGGAAAAACAGACAAAGAGAGAGAGAGAGAGAGGGAGAATACCAAACAATCAGATTAACAAAATACACAGAAAATAAATACTCCATTCAGAAGACATTCTGAATCTTTCTGCATCCATCCCAGTCCTTGTATTATTGTCTGTAATAGCAAAGGACACATTTCAGACTGAGCATCTAATCTTCCTTATATGAAACTAGTGTAAAAGCAAAGAAAGGTGCACACGTTGCAAACAATGAAATCCACATGTGGAAACAACCCCAACCCCCCACCCCAAACAAACAAACATAAATAATGGAAGAGGTTGTTATCTATCTATCTGCCTGTGCATGAATTAAGAAACTTGGACCAGAATACGGTTCCACTAAACCCACAGCCTGTTCACTCCTCTATGCAGTACAAGAAGACTGATCCCAGGAAAACACCACAGGATATGCTGACACAAGGCAAGGAAACCACTGGCAGAAAGAATGACTCTCTTCCCATCCCCAGCAGTGCATCTCCATAGAGGCAGGGCCCCATGCAGCTGGGAACGTGAGGCATTAAAATCAGAGAAGGGCAAAGGGAGCTGAGAGCAGGCAGCGAGCAGTGAAGATGGGAGAGCTTTAGCCTCTGCTCTTGGAGTGCTTTCATTTTTTTTAAATTTGACACCAGTTTAATTCAGTCCACACATCATCCAGGGAACAAGAATCAGATTTTCACCTCTTCAAATCAGCTTCATAGTTTTCCAAAGGACTTAAAGTTTCTGTGAGGAAGTGTAGACACTAGTATTTTCTGCTGATTGGTTTCCCTTCGTATCTCTTGTGACAGTGACAACCTAGCTGCTGCATTCTTTCCAAGATATCTGCCTTGCACTATCTGAAGCCTAAGCCAAATACTACATCACTTCTACCCAATAAGGATAAAGTAAAAGTTTGAGTATTGGGTAGAAATTCT
>VZTN01029779.1:46598-70843 GCA_013400515.1 Erpornis zantholeuca | reverse complement strand
CCAGCAATCATGCAAAGCATTTGACTTTGTCTGACATACTGTCAGACACTACAGCCCTGTTTCTAAACTGGAGACATAAATTTCATGGTTAGACCAAACATCAGTGGATAAAAAATTGCCTGGATCATGGTCAACAAGCCAAAGTCCAGCTGGAGAGCAGCGACCAGTGATGCTCCTCAGGGATCAGTATTGGGACTGGCACCTTTTAACATCTTTGCTGTCAAGACTGACAATGGGATTGAGGGTGCCCTAAACAAGTTTGCTAATGACACCAGGCTATTTAGCACAGTCAGAATGCTGGAGGGCAGTGATGTCCTCCAGAGGGACCCTGACAGACTTGAGATGTGGGCTTGTGTGAAACTCATGAGTTCCAGTCATCAAGACCATGCACCTGGGTTAGGGCAATCCCAAGCACAAATACAGGCTGGGTGGAGAACAGACCAAGAGCTGCCCTGGGAAGAGGGCCTCGGCCATGTTCATGAACAGGAAGCTCCACATCACCCAGCAGTATGAGCTCACAGCCCAGAAAGCCAACAGCATCCTGAGCTGCATGAAAAGAAACATGGCCAGAAAGTCAAGGGAGGTGATTCTGCCCCTCTACTCCACTCTTCTGAGACTCCCACCTGGAGGCCCCAAATATAAGAAAGATATCAACACTAGGAGAGCTACTAAGAAGGTCACAGGGCTAGATCACCTATGAAGACAAGTTAAGACACCTGAGGTTCTTGAGCATGGAGAAGAGAAGGCTTTGGGAAGACCTTACAAGAGCCTTCCAAGACGTAATGGGGGCATTTAAGAAGGTTGGAGAGGGATTTTTCACAAGGGCATGTAGTGTAAGGACAACAGGTAGTCGTATTAGGTTGAAGGAGAGGAGGTTTACATTAGATACTAGGAAGAAATTCTTTACTGTGACAGTGGTGAAGAACTGGAGCAGATTGACCAGAAAACCCCACTCTTTGTGAGCTCCCCACTCTTGAAAGTTCTCAAGACCAGGCTGGATGGAACTCTGAGAAACCTATCCTCGTGGAAGGGAGGTTGGAACAAGATGATCTTTAAGGTCCTCTCTAACCCAAATCATTCTATGAATCTATGATTCTAAAACTCACTAAACATTTTCTCATTAAGGGAAAGAAAAGGGGGAAAGTATTTATACGTATACATATGTACTTGTATATATGTTCCTACTGGTACCAGGAACCTAGGTGACAGACGCATACACATAAAAACCATATGCATACACGTACCTTATATATAAAAATATATATGGATATGTGGAATAAAAAATTCACATACACATCTGTATGTACAGATATACAAGAATGTATATGTATGTATTTACTTGCATTATATGTATGTATGTATGTATAGTTTTGTATGTACACACATTACCTTTAATTCTCTCCTTTTCCAGGGTAAGACATTTATTATTTAATCATTAATTTTATTCTTTACAGAATATACTTAATTATTATATGTCTAAGGGCTCAGATCTCATTTTCCATAGTGCCATAGTTTTCTTTGGTTGGATGGTTTTGGGATTTGTTTGTTTCTTGCTTTTCCTTTGTTCTTGTTGCTTTAAATTCCATTTTGTTTTACAACTATAGCATAACTTTGTGTTTTGCTACACAAGCTTTTGTGAAATATCTTTGAGTTAACACATGTTTTATATTATTTTTTTATTGGCATAAACTATTTGAAAGCCCCTTTTTTTGTTCTGAGGGTAAAATCGAATACCCAATGAAAAATATATACAATATAATCTATTGTTGCAGACCTTAAGAACCAGTGTCTTGGGTTTTAACTCTTTTCCCACTCTCCAATACTTCTTTGTGCAGTCATACTGATATGCTGGGCTATCTTTAAAGCCAGGAACACATAAGCATGTTCCTGCTTGCCCCCAGACTATTCTTTGAGAAACACAGCCTTTAACTGATCATTAATATGATCACATTTTCTTCTTTCAGGTTTTGGGTAATAGATT
The DNA here is from genome assembly GCA_013400515.1 of Erpornis zantholeuca. Lineage (NCBI taxonomy): Eukaryota > Metazoa > Chordata > Aves > Passeriformes > Timaliidae > Erpornis > Erpornis zantholeuca. Next base: position 68,862 of record VZTN01029779.1, on the reverse strand, counting down.
TAAGGGCAAATAAAATCATCTACAATAATCATGAATGGAATATTGCCTGTGAAAGTTTACATATGTGTATGCAAGTTACAGTTGTTTTCATCTATTGGTGGGCTTTGTTTATTTCTTTATTTCTTTCGTCAGAGTATAATATACACATCTTCCATCATGCTTAAGTGTTTAGTGGTTAGGTCAATGTCTGTTCACACAGTACACCTTGATTCCAGTTCAGATTTAAATATATATTACATCCTGAGAGTTCTTATATGGTGGAAAGTAAGGTATTTCAATCTATATATACATTTCCAATGACCACATGTGTATTTAATAAGCAGGTACCTGTGTCTTAAATTTGGGCCTCGTGGAGACTTTCCTCTGCATGTAAAAATCTGAAGTTGCAAGAAGTGGGTCTTTATAAAGCTGGTTTTCCACAGCAAATTTTTAAGAGAGTAAACAGACTACACTGCATTTTCCCCAGCATTAGAGTAACTAAAATTCCTCCAGTAGCAGGAACAGATGAAAATATTTTTATCTTTGAGAAACATGGGCATCTGTGACTGTGAACTGGCAGTACTCCGAATATACATTTACCTGGTGATTAACTCCTTACTCTACAATATTGAGAAGACAAAAAAAAGCATCTTCTCAAATATATGATAACTCTGCAACTTTGCAACCTTCAATCAAAATGCAGGGTTTGTGTGTGTTGGCCTTTGTGTTCTTTTGGCTTCTTTTTTACTGTAAATCAAACTCATGTTGGTTTCTAAAAGCTTTCTTATTTTTCCATAAGCTCTGTAAAAGAAGTTGCATTTGTCACGGACTTCAATGTCAATGAATTTCCACAAGCCAGCTACTGAGAGAGCGACATTCACTGCTAGTGCCAGAAGTCACCAATTCTCTCTGTGAGTTTTAAGAACAGTCACCAAAAAAAATTAACATAATACTAAACAGAGCAGTACACTGCAGGATGTCAGACTTCTTTTTAACTTCGGAGGTGTGTTAAACCTGTGATAAACTCAGAAGAAAAACAGTAGAAAGTCACTCATTAAACCTCCATCAGAAACTCACACTTGAAAGACTAAAAGATAGCTTTTCTCTTGTTTATTAAGATGTTTGAAGGTATCATCAAGAAAAGGATTTCTCCTAAAGAGAGGGATCAATTAGAATTGGTCTGGCATAAGACATAAACCGGTTAGACCACAAGTGCTTTCTGACTTTGCAAGTTCTTGCTGAGAGAATTACTCACTCTATACAACACCACAGTGACTCCAGAAAATTTAAAAGATCTAAACACTGAAAATTACCAGAAGGTATATCAAGATGATATTTTTTCTATCCAGTCCTCAATGCTTCATGTGTCATTTTTCTTGCCATAAATTGTCCATTGTATATAAAAATTATCCTTGTACATAAACCAAACCAATAAGTGAAATCAGAAATTTTTCTTTCAAAAGAAATAATCAGGATAGATCAGCTAGGAATTTCCCTTATAAATAGTTTCTGAATGAAAACATTTCCATATAATAATCAAATGTCTCCGTATGAAAAATAAGATTTTCATCAATTTGCTGAATGACACAAGTGCTGCATGTACACATTTGTAAAACATCAAGTCTTCAAATCCCTCTGGTATTCAGCATAATTTTGCTTTTCCCTTCCCCTACCAACTCCTCACCATCCAAAATGTATTTAAAAAAAAAGTAAGAACATTTTACATTTGGCAAGACTATTTGTCACTAACGTGGAACTTGAACTAGCTAGTTTCCTGATTTATTTTCCCAAATAGCTCAGCCTGACACAGGCAGGAAGCAAAGAAATTTTCACATCAAGTGATTAAAGCTTAGAAAAATTGGAAAGAGTAAGAAACAGGATTTATCATGGAAAGCATTAGGTAATTTTAAGATATATATTAGTGACAGTTCTCTCGTATTAAAGTGTTTATTTTGTCTCAGATTATATATTTTAAAATTTCTTCTGAGCAGTTTTATCAGATGACATAAAACTTGTGTGTCAGAAAACTATTATCTCTTTTCAAAAGTTTCATGCTCTATATATAGCAATCAAAAGCATGGTCCTTTCTGTATTTCAATGTTACTTCTAAAGCAAAGATTATGCCAGTGGGCCATATAAACTGAATTTCTTATGGATTTACTGTCAGTGTAACTTCAAAGACTGTTTACTTGCGGGTTATTGGGTGGCACAAAATATCTTTCAAATAATAGCTAAGAAATATTTTCCTGAGAAAGTAGAGCTGGCTCTTGGTGTGCTCTCCTCTACCAAAACACAGGCATATTCCTTAATATTCACAAAAAGACCATAGTCAAATAAACAAACCAGAGGTGAAGAAAATCTTGGGCAGATTTTTTACGTGATTATCAGTTTAAATTTGAAGTTTTACTAATATTTAACAGATACTTGTGGTATCCTGTGGTATCCTGAACACAGCCAAATTGTACTCATGGCTGCTCTTGTTCAGCACAGTTGCTTTTTTTGACTTGCATCCCTCACAGGGAAACGTATTTTCTGCTACTTCAGTCTCTACTGAAAATTGCTCATCACTTTATTTTACAAAAGAACTTTGCCTGGATCATACATAGCAATCTGGTTTTGTTGACAAAGTGGTATTCAGTCAAAGGTTGGAATAGATAACCTTAGAGGTCCTTCCCAACCTTAATGATTCTATGAATAAGATCAGTGAATACTCATTGATTTGCCAACATTTTAAACTTGCATTATGCATGACCATGATGAAAACACCTTACAGCTTATGCAAGTTTCCTTTCTAGACTTCAAGAATAAATCTTGTGATATTAGACTACACTGTGAAACTTGGTATTAATTCAGTTTTGGACACACCCAAGGAACATCAAGAAAATAAAAGATTTTTCTTCCAGTATTTTCAGCAGATTAATTCTTTTTGAAGGGAATAAAATTAAATATTCACTTTTATCATGTCACTAGCTTTCCTTTAAATAAAAAAATCTTAATTTTTATCTGTGACTGCTTAGACTGTTTCTCCCTGATCTTTAGAAAGGCCTTGCAGAGAGACCTAAACAAAGAAGAGGGCTTGACAATCACCAGCTGTATGAAGTTTAGCAAAAGCAAGTGCCAGATTCTGCGCCTGGGATGAGGAGACCCTGGATGTATGGACAGACTGGGGAATGAGAGGCTGAAGAGCAGTGCCATGGAAAGGGACATGGGGTAAATGACAAGCTGATCATGAGTCAGCAGTGCCCTGGCAGCCAGGAGGGCCAAGCATGTCCTGGGGAGCATCAGGCACAGCATCCCCAACCAGGCAAGGGAGGGGATTGTCCTCTCTGCTCTGCACTGGGGCAGCCTCACCTCCTGTGCTGGGGCTGTTTTGGGTGCCACATTAAAATAAAGGTATAAAGATATTTGAAAATGTCCAGAAAAGGGCTATAAAGACAATTAAGGTCTGTAGGGGAAGCCATACAAGCAGCTGAAATCACTTGACTTGTTCAGCCTAAAGAGAAGGCCACTTCTCATCATGGTGCACATCTTCCTCATGAATGGAAGAAGAAAGGCCTGTGTTGGTCTCTTCTCTTTGGTGATCAGTGACAGGACCAAATGGAATGGGATGAGACACCATCAGTGGAGGTTTAGGTTGGATTTAGGAAAAAGTTCTACACTCAAAGGATGGTTGAGCACTGGAATGGGCTCCCCAAGCAAGTGGTCACATCCTAGGTTTTCCAACCTAAGAGAGTTCAGGGAATGTTTGTGCAATGCTCTCAGGCACATGGTGTGTTTCTTGGGGTGGTCAAGGGCAGAGCCAGGAGCTGGACTTTGACAATCCTTGAAGGCCCCTTTGTGCTGGGTTGCAGTGTATTCTATCACCACCTTCATGTTGAAACCAGGTGGGGCTGTGCTCCTTCTGCTTCCTCTCTCCTGACTATCTCCTGTTAATGGGCCCATCAGTGCCTTGACTCATAAATAACTCCCCCCTGGACTACCTCCTGTTAATGGCCCATCAGTGCCTTGCCATGACTCACCATCCCACTGTGAGATGCCCTGCCCAGAGGGAGGAACCAACTATTCCATCCTGGATATAATCTGAGATTTCGGACACCACAGACAGCCCTTACCTACTGGACTCCCAGAGGACAAGAGCTACAGTTGGACCTTCAGGTGAAGTCTAGACCCTTTTTCTACAGGATCACCACTTCAACAGGACCACTTCATCTGGACTGCTACCACCACCCTGACTAACAGGGTGTCAGGTTGTATTCTGACTCTGTCGGTGTTCTTGAACTATTGCATTTATTCTTTTTTTTAATTTTCCTATTAAATTATAATTCTGACCTGCAACCTCCCACTGGTTTGTTTTCAAACTAGTACACCCTTCCAATTCAGAATATTCTATGATTTTATGATCTTAAGAGTTGTCTTCTACAGAAGAAAAATAAATGCAAAGCAGAAGCAAAGAGGAAAGAATTTACTGTAGACAGGGAAGCAAGAGCTCATCGGTTAGAGAGAGTAAGATAATAGTCCAAAGGATTGAAACAATCTCTGCACAGATTGTTTTAGATAGTGCTTTAAAATGTAATGTCTGCCATTATCTTTATGTGGCTGTATTGTTTTTACTGACAAGAGATGAACTGTGATGAGCAAAAATTCACCAGTAAATCACAAAATCTTAAAATATTACCCCTGTTATTTAACATACTTAAATTTTCTTATTTCACAGCAGTAATCTTTTAATTGAAATTGAACACCTTACTATTTTAAAACAAGCTAAAGTAACCCCAGGAATTATGTAGATCAAATTTTTCAGTTATTAAAATACGATACACAGTCTTCAATATCTTCAATATCCCCCACAAGAGGAAGTGGAGGGGCAGGTACTGATCTCTTTACTCCTGTAAGTAGCTTCCTGGAGGAAACAGCATGAAGCTGAGTTGGGGTAAGCTTAGTTTGGATATCAGGAAAAGGTTCTTCCCAAAGAAGCTGGCTGAGCACTGGAACAGCTCCCCAGGGAAGTGGTCACAGCCCCAGCCTGAGAGAGTTCAGGTAGTGTTTGAACATCACTCTCGGGCACATGGTGTGATTTTTGGGGGTGATGCTGTTCAGGGACAGGTTTTGGATTCAATGAACCTTGTGAGTCTCTTCCAACACAATATGTTCTGTGATTCTATGATTTGTTGATAATTTTTCTGAATTTTTTAGCAAAAATAAATATTGTACTAAAAGAATTAAGCAGTACTTGGGAATCTTGATGCCTTTCTATTTAAAATTTTTCACTAAGGTTTTCTAGTTAAATTTCTAGGTTATGCAGAACCTTGAGCAAGAATTTGCTCAGAAACTGCATCAGAATAGTGTCTTTCTCAGCAGACAAAATAACCAGGCACACACTTTAGTCTACACTACCTTCCTTCCTCGTCATTCTCAGGAAGTATAAATGAGTTGTTCTACCTCTATGGTACATTCCATCAATAAATGGCTGTTCTTCAACTGAGTATTAACATAGATGTTATAAAGCAACTCAGAAGGATGACAGTAGTAATCAAAATTCTCCCCATTCCATACGCACTCCCCGCACAGAGACTCATATGGATAGGGAGCTGGTACTGGACTCAAAGTCTCACTTTTAACAGTTTGATTCCTGCACTTCATATCCTATACTAAAACAGGTATTTTTAAAATTCTTTGACCATGTAACTCACCTCATAAGAACAAAAATCATGATGATAAATTTTGTGTATTTTTAACAATTTTTCAAGGTACAATGAAATTAGAAACAAAAGTAGGGGGAGGGGGATGTGTGTTGACAGGTAAAGAGTATCTATTTCCTATGACTTGAGGTTTTATGGGAAGACATCAAAGAGTGAACAGGAGGTAGTAAAATTATTGGATAATTCCTATTAAATTAAATTCGATTGAACAAGACCAGGTGCTTTATCAAAATGTAGCAGAGCTGATTCAGTTTCTTTCAGTTAACAAGTTTAGTTTCCTTGCATATTTTGAGGTTACCAGACCTGGCCATGTATCTGCTGAGCAGTGCTTGAAACTATTTAAATTTGCAATGTGTAAATAAACAATATAAAAGTATACTGTGTATACAATTTGCCGAAGACTGTATGCATGAAACACATTATTAACACATTGAAAGCAATTGTTGTAGAATAAACTGTGGACATATCCTGAAAAAAGATATACATGGATTTTTTTTCATCCCCATATGAAATGTGATGAAAGAAGGCATATGAGCTGTGTGAAAGTATCCACTCTTATACATCATGTTGCAGGTCATCTGAGAGCTAGGTGTTCTGGCACTTTTGAATTGGAAAAATATATGAGCTGCAACATGCTGTTTATATCACCAGCAAGCTGGAGAGAATAAGTCCCTCTGGGCCTCAATGTTGCAGATCAGAAGGTGTCATTTAATAGCAGATTTTTACCTTCAAATCGAAAATGAGAAGGAAAAAGACAGATGACATAAGTGAGAAAAACAAAGGTAAAAGATGTGGTGTGTACTTCACTGTTCTTGTTATGTTACTTTAGTACCCTAAGGCATTAATAAGAAGAAGTTCCTGTTCTTCCTGCTCTGTACAAACGAACAATTTAGGAAGTGTCCACACAACTTATTAAAAGTTTCCATAAAGGAAGCTTCTCTGGACCTTCTCTCATTCTTTGACTCTCATTATTTCTCATTGCACTTTGAATCCCTTTGATTCTTCCTTTGGTAAATATATTACTTAAAAGACCTAATAAGTGTTGGTTGGTTTTTTTTTTTCTATATCTTCTTACTGAGAACAGATTTTAGAAAAGAGTATAACGACACAGTTGAAATTCTAATAATCAATCTTGAAGAATTCTTTGTGGCTTGAACTCCTATCTGCTAAGACAGCAATTAGGTAAAACAGGTAATTTCAGGCTTCAAGAAAGCAAAAGAAGGAAATCCCAATGAAGTTTCCATTTTCCAGTGATTTGCATAACTGACTATTCCAGGTGTATTCCAGGAATTGCTCTTAGGATTTTTATCCAAAGGATTTTTTAACTCCAATCTACTGGAATGAATACTGACTGAGTTTCACTTATTAATCCCTTGTTTTCAATAACTTAAATTTGAAATAATTGAAGAAAAGACTCATGTAGGCTCTCTTTAAAACCAATAGAGAGGAATGGGCCTTCATGTGCTCTGTTCTAGTTAGTGGTCTAAAGTCTATTTATTGGCAATAAAGAGAAACCGGCACTTCAGGACTGCAATTCATTTAATCCTGATGTAGATACCTGACAAAGATAAATTACTTCCTCAGATTGTGTTGCTCTATACTTAGAGTTGTACTGCTCTATCCTGACTAAAAAGAGGTACTGCTTTCAGTTGTGGGTATCAAATTTGTAGATTTTGAACTTTAGGAGATATCAAGACCTTTTAGTTTTGTGAATCATAGTAAAATATTCTTCCGCTTAACATATTTCCACAAAACATAATATTACAGTTTTTCTTGTTTCACAGAAGGCATTTTCTTCTGTGATATTGCTGTTAGTAAAGAGAAATATGAAGATTTCATGATTGTTTTGCAATATAGGCAGTTTTTAAAAGCATTAAATCCTATATATGTCTAATAAAAGTCTCACATGGCAAGGGTAGTTCACTACTGAAGAGCCTTTCCCTTAAACATTATCTCACCATGTTTCTCTCTGTAAAAGTACATTCAGATTATGTGCTTAATTGATTTGTACTAAAGACAGAAGTAACATAACAGAAACTTGTGGGTTTCATCAGAGTGTTTTCATTTCTTTTGCAAATAAAGTTCAAGTGTAGAAATACAACAGTATCATATGATAATTTTTTCAATGTTAATACACTGGTTTAACTAACTCTTTTGTTCCTTTTCTGGTACCAATTTATTCATCATTTCGGACTTGCCATAGTGCCAAGTCTTCACAGTGCCAATCAGTATTTCATAGAAGTAGTAAAGCTAGACTGCAGTTTGGACTTAAAAGATGACAGCATTACTTTTGTACAGTCATCTCAAATGACTTTAAATGTTTCCCTGTGAAAATTTAAATTTCTATAAAAATTTATCACTAACTTCAAATAAATATTCTGTGACATGTGAGTATTTCCTATCTTTTTTAAGGAAAAAAAATGTTGAGGCAGAAGGGTGGCATTGAAGCAGATGAGACAAATTCATTTTATAACAACATAGATAATTTTAGAATTCACCAACACATAACATTTCTGAAACTAATTTTATTTCAATGATTAGTCTTGAAATTCTAATTATTCTTTTTAAAGTATTTTATTGTAATATGTAAGAATTCAGTGTTTGTATCATTTGCCTTCCAGTTTGTTCAAGAAAATAATACTTTTCTAGTGGTAGGGGGTTTTCTGTCTAATAACATATTTGCTGTCTTTCCCTAAGTCATGGAAGCTTTAATATCACTATTTTATTTCAAGATATTCTTCTCACTAGTATGCACATTTCTTGAGAAAGGTGTCAAGGAATAGTCTGCAGGTTATGTACTTTCTAAGATTTTCTGGTTTGACTTTCAGGATTTTTAAAACAGTATTTTCTCACAGACTTAAAATCTGTTCTTTTAAATTTCAGCATCTCTTTCCTGTACCCTTGAGTAGTCACAACCCATCAAGGTTTCTTTGTGTTTTCAAGAGAGGATGATTACAGCACTGTAGAACAATGATATTTATTCAATGTGGTTCCTGAATACACCCACATTGTTTCCAGCTCATTATTTGGAGCATACAAATTTCTCTGTTCCCTCTCCTTATGCATTCCTATTCACTTCCATTACTTTCTTTCTCCACTGGATCTCTCTACCAAATTTGCATTGGACACTTGGGTAAAATGCTAACTCTGTTAAAGCACTAAATTTTAGAGACAAAATTCTTTAACAGCCTCTGATGAGCCAGTTCAGATATTTGTGCGAGTGCTTGTTATGCCATTTCCATCAAAATGGACTTCATCAGGGAAGATCTACTATTTCAAATTTTTAGGATAAGCCAGTTTGTTTTGACAGACATGGGGTTGTGAGTGATATATAAGCAACACAGATCGCAGATTGGAAGACAGGACATACAAGAAAACAAATCACAGCCTGAGGAACAACTGGGGCAATAATTGTTTCAAATATGGATGTTCAGTTGTTGTCTCATGTTAGAAAACAATATCAATCAATGCTAGAGAGAAAAAAGAATTAATTTTTTAAATCACTGACATTTGCCTGTAACAGCTTCTATATCTTTTACATGGTTTCCAGTATATACCCATGCGAAATTCCTCTCTCTAAGCGGTGTCTTTCTAACTGTTTTTCATCCAGGCTAAGGATTTTCAGCCACAATTTCATCTTTGAGAGCTGCACTGGAAGTGGGAGCACAGTCTCAGTCCCCCTGCCTCAAGGCAGAGGGCTGTAAGGGCTGCCCCACCACACGGCGAGTAGGGCCAGACCAGACTGCAGCCATCAGACACATCCAAGCTCTGACTAAGGCTGTCTGGTGCACGGCCAGACAGTGGCTGCCCGAGGGCTGGGGCACAGACACCAGGCAAGAGATGGGCCTCAAAGCAACTCAGGTTGCTGTCTCAGGTCCCAGGGAAGGATTATCACACAGCTCTGTCTCTCAACTCCACTGTTCTGACAGAAGTCTCGTCCAAAATTAACAAGCTTCACTGTATCAGAGGTGACCTTTATGCAGTCACACCCTTAGTGTGTGGAGGACATTGTAGGAGTCAGTGGTGTAAACAAGGTTCTGACACAGATAACGCAAAAGCATTCCTGTACACTTCTTAGGACCTGCCTGTTTTCTGGAGTCCTCTCCTTTACCTTCCCCAGGGTATTAGTATTACCTATATATATATAAAATTGAAAAAATATTACTTTGATAAATGGAGACAGTAGATTACTAGGGAAAGCTGTATCTGCAAGACATTTTATGAAAATAAATAAAATAGATTTAAGCATTTATGTATTTTCCTCTTATTTTCCTATAAGCTGCTCAATTTTTCCAGAAGATTAACTTTTCTTACACGAAAAGAAGTTGCAGTTATCCCCATGTAATATTACTTGACGATCATGATGGCATTTCCTATGTCAAATACCAAAGTGTCTGGCCTAGAAATGGCAGTAACTTAAAGAAGTTATAACTCAGGGTCACTTTGGTAAGAAAGCTGAAGATGCGATTTATGGACAAGATACAGTAAACACCTCAGTTAGATGCAACACCTCCCTTTTCATAAATGCTTCGTTGTCACACAGAGTAAATTAAGCCTAGACAAAGTTAAACTGAAGCATCTTGATTCAAGTAAAAGAAAAGAAAAAGTTTTATGTACAGGCACTGAGAGAGTATCAGCTGAAAATATATTTCCACACAAGAGATACAAATAAGAGAAGGCACACATAGGACACACATATTAAAATTCTCATTAGATGATTTCCATTGCCAAATAAAATGTAACCAATGGATATGTCTTGTATTTTCCTGAAGGCTTGAAATCTTCAAATATAATAAAATTTAAACCAAGAATGTGTCTTAATGAATGGCCTTTGGTGACATAAGAGGGTGAATTTTAAATGCCTAATGCAAAATGTTATAAAGACAAGATTTTAGCACAAATTCTTAACTTCACCTGAGTAACATTCACAGCATTTACTGGGAATTGACACCATTTTTTCACAGCACTTTATGCATTGGCATAAGTGTAAATATACTGTTGAGAGCTTTGATGCTAAAGTAGAACACATATAAAAATTTCTAGCCCAGATATGTTACTTTCAGGTCTTTCCTCCACTTCAGCAAACAGGAATGGGTCCATATCAGCCACAACCACTTTTAGCCGCAGAAACAACTTGTTTTTATATTTGTGAGTGTATGTGTACATATATGAGTCTACAAACAAACATTATAAAAACACTTCCTCAGAAATGTGGGGCAGTACTAGTGGTTCCACCTTGTCCTTTGCACACTACATTGAAGAAAACAGGGCATGATTGGACTGAAAACACTGTTAATATAAGAAGTTAAAATGCCTATGTGCAGAATGGATGCTTATGTTAAATCAGCTACTAAACATAATGGGCTATCAGAGAACCAGCTGAACTCATTTTTTGGTTACTGCTGTTTTTATCAAATCTGTTGTGTCATGATAAATGTTTTAGCTTCTACTTAACCAGACCATGCACCATTAACTTCTGCTAAATTATTGTAAATTTAAAAGACAGAATAATACTCCTGAAATAATATATTTTAGGTCTTGTACATTTGATGCCTAGCTGGGTCCAGATTGATTGTTTACAAGGATTAATTTTAATGATCATCTTCGTAAATCCTTATTCCTCATCACACAATTAGAAAGAAAAAGAATGTATGTATAATCCTAAGTTCTTTACTGCGAAGTATAATTACAAAAGTTAACCCCAAAAGTTAACTGCTTTTCTGGAAGCAAACTACCTTGCTCTGGATGTACCCAGTATGCACCAAGGGAAGCAATGATCTGATCTATTGAGAAGTAAAGTCAGCAAGAATATTTCTTTTCAATTAATCCCTATTCATTTTATATAGCTGTTAACTATCCCATAAGCAGAATGTCCATTGTCAGAAGGTTTAAGTAGGTTATGTCAATTGCCCCTTAAATTCCAACAAGCATAAATGATGCCAAATGATGTCCTGGCCTTTTTAAAGAAAAAACTCAAAATATTGTTAGGATTTGATTCTATTTTCTTCAATCACAGAAACACACCAAGAAACCTGAGGTTAAAGCAGATTTCTCAATATCAGATTTTGGATGTTTCACTTAGTCCTCCACAGAGCTGCAAGCCTGTTTCTTCAATAAGTGTTGGAGGAAAGTGAGAAGACTGTGGGGAATGTGCATGTGTAAATGTGTGCTGGGGGGGGAAGAAGCCGTAACCTATGCATTAGCATAAATAAGCTTAGAAATATGCAACACTCTTGTCGAAATACGCAACACTCTTCTCTCACTCCTGCCAGCATGGGGCTAGGAGCTGCCACTCAGGAGAGTCAGGAAGAAGCTTAAGCTGCTGACAGGGTAGAACGACTCAGAGCAACTGATGAGCTCTTGGTGTCTTCAAGGAACTAATGTGGGCTTCTGACTTTTGCAGAGAAGTCAATAAATCACAGCCACCCACCAAGGAATATTTGAAGTAAAGAGCATTTGAATTAACTAAATTTAATTTTATTGTAATTTGCTAGGGTTGAAGAAGAATAGTGTGGTAATGGAGAAGCTTTAAAGCTGCAGAAATGCAACAGAACTGTGGTGATTAATCTTAGGTGAGGTGTTTTTGTATATTGACTTTCATATACCTTGAACCATAACCTGCTTTTCAGTATTATATGGACATGTCTTAATTGCAGTAAAGTTTTCAAAGATTAAAAAATTTGGAAGTCAGACTGTTACACTCCTAGATAGTCAAAGCTAGACTTAATTTTGGTGCAGCATATGAATTCATGATTCTAAAACATTTTTACAGTGTAGATTACATACTCTGTTATTCCAAGTGAAGCCATATGCAATGTAGACATATTGTAAAACTCCCAGTATTCTATCTTCAAATATCATTTTGATGTGGGAACTACAAAGCACTTTGCATTTAAATTAATTGCACAGGGACACATGATCCTTCTGGGTTCCTCCCAACTCAGACTAATCTGAGATTCTGTTAAAATTTCTGGTTTATCCTGGCAGAATTATTAAGGTTATGTGGTAAAACAGCATAAATCCATGAGAAAAGAGAAGCACAAAGAAATAACAATCAGGAAACCCATATAATACCACCTCCACCTCTAAAAAGGACCCCAGAGACACCATGGGTTGAGGGTGGAGTGTGTTGGATCTCATTTCTAGGATGCACCAGGCACCTCCCCAGGAAGTCCCAGGGAATGTCAGCCTGTGGGACAGGTACATCCAGCACTGTGAGGCTGGGGGGCTCTACAGATTTCCCCACAAACTGAGACATCACTACCCATGTGTGGAGGGCAGCTCATGGGGTGTAGGAGCACAAGGCTTATTGTGGGATGTGCAGTGGAAGAACCAGAGGAAAGATACTTAGGAATCAATGTCGTCTGAGGCAGAGAAAGCATAGGAAAACAGGTTTAAAAAGTGATTCAAAGGGCCAGAAAGGTGTGAGCAGAAGATGGCCAGTGTGTTCATGGGGCCATGCCCAGAAGCATGAGACTGATGCCCAGTCCCATGAGATCCAACCCAATCTTCTCTCTGATCTCCATCCTATTTCCTGGGCAAGGAACTCTGTCTCATGTGACAGAGTGTGGGAGGGGACTGTGGGTCAGGGTCCATATGTCCGTGGTGGCAGCCCTGGAGCCATCACAGCTTCATGTGCCAGTCTGTGATCACTGGAAAATGCGTAGCCTGACCTGATAGGAGGGGAGCAAGTACCCCAGGATAGGGCTGTGGATATCTCCAAGCATGAGGCATCGCAGGGCTTGGCTCCTGAAGGGAGTAGGGTTCCAAGCCCAGCATCAGAGGAAATGTGGAGGTGCACATCAGCTGAGAGTCTCGCTGATGAGTGTGTTGGCATGTGCGGATGCATGTGTGTGTGGATGCATGTGCATATGCATGCAAGGGAGTGAAAAAGAGACAGGAGGATCCAGGGAAGTCCCCTGACAGATCTCATGTCCCCTGAAAGACCTCATGTCTAAGCACAGATGCCAGGAGGTTTGCACTTGTGTGTGTGTCTCTTCTGATGCCTTAGGTTTTAACTTTTATATTTTTCCAATCCTGTACTGCTAGTGTGACTCTGAAGTTTTCTGTAACTTGTTAAGTGCTGTTCTCTATGCTAATAGACATAATAAAGCCTCTTCAGCTTGCTCTCCAAGGACAGCCAGAACAAGATCTGTAAACCATCATCTAGGGGAGAGGGGGGCAAGCTTGAGGGAAATCACATCATTGGCTGGGTTCTGGTTGGTGAATTTATTCTGATATAAAAGTGTGTAGAACTCATGACCTGTCATCCATTTTGGGATCCCCTGAGGCAGGACCCTCCGGAGCCCAAAGTGTGCACCTGAAGGCCTTTCAAATAAATACCTCCTTTATTCCTCTCTAGTCTCTGTTTCTAGGTAGCCATTTAAGGCACCAGTTCAAGGAACTCTATTCCAATGGCAAGGGTCCATCTGTGTCCTTGGTGTTTGCATATCCAGGAAGCAGCAACTGGGGGAACTGGAATCCAGGGGATGTTACAGGACAGACCATGTCTGAGCCCTGCTGCTGGAGGGATCCACCTTGCATTTTAATGTACATATATGTATTCTCACTAAACATGCCTCATCTTGACCAGCCAGAGAGGGAAATAGCATAAGGCCATAAATGCTACTTTTGTGTGTCTGCAAGAGTGCTGTGGCTTCTTTCAGTGCTGATCAGTGTGTGTGCTGATCACATGTATTGTATATATGTGTTTTTGTATGTGCTTAGTGGGAGTATGTGCTCAGACTCACCACCAGCCCTCTGCCAGATTTGGAAAGTCCTAACAAAAACCAGAGGCATGCAGACTCTACTGGGTAGACTGTTACATCTGGGATTTACATAAAGTGATGTGACTGACCAAGGTTTTGAATTTACATTTTTTTACAGCAGATTAATAATTTTCTGATAGATTTATTTTCAAAAAGGGTTATAATGTCAGATTTTAGGTGGCCAAACTCCTTGACTTCCACAAGCCTCACAGTATGTCCAGTTCCCCAAGTGCCACTGTGGTTGTATATAAAGCAGAAAATGCAGTTTCACTTAGGAGCTTTGGATGCAAGTGTAAATGAGATTGTCATATCCTAATGTCATGTTAAGACAAAGTAAGGGTATGCCTTGAACTCTTTCAAAGGCTATAAAATTCATAAAAATGGGATTTGACTGTATGTTGCAGATGGAAAGAGACATACACTCCTGACACTCAGAGAGTAAGGATCCACAGCAAACTCTGACACATGCATAAAACAGTGCTACATTCACGTTACAGCTGAACCCTTCTTTCAAGAGTGTCAAAGGTTACTTGATTTTATAATACAGTGGGGGGAAAAATCACTAAAAAAAGATTTCCAAAGCACCAAATCTTCATGTCTAAAAATGCTGCATTTTTTAAAAAATACCCATTTTGGTAAAGAATGAATAGAATTATAGAAATAAAGGAAATGGCATACTCTTAAATACATTTCCTCTGCGAAAGCATTCACTAGAACCACAAGAGTGTCTCTTTCCTTGCTTGAACTCTTGCAACGCTGTTAGTAGAAAGTAGAGGAATAAAAAATGGTATCATAGACATTCAAATGGTCTGTGGGGAGTAGCATATGTGGTATCACTAGATATCAAGTTATTATATAACCTAAAATATCCTTTAGAAGGAAAAGTTCCCACAAAACATTTCACATAGAAAGACGAGGCCTAGCAGAAATGCATCCACACCAATGCATGGGCAATAGGGGGAGCAGGAGGCCACTGCACGGCAGGAAAGCCATGCCAGGGTCACCATCATGGAATGTGGTGGGATGACTCATATGACTGGGGTGCCACAGTGGATAGCTGCATCTTCAGAAGTGACAGGGGAGGAAAAAGAAGTGGCGTGGTTCTGCACGCTAGGGAGGGTTCTGACAGTATAGAGCTCAAGGCTAGTGATGATAAGGTTGAGATACTATGGGTAAGAGATCAGGGGAAGGCTAACAAGGGAGATATCCTGGTGGCAGTCTGGTATGGACCACCCAACCAGGATGAAGAGGTGGATGGACTGTTCTAGTGAGAGTCTGCTATGGGAAACCTAGGGTTGATCCAGTAGGGAAAATGTGGTCTGACTCTGAGTGGCGTGCATGTGCATCTTGGCGCCAGCTCAGGTGGTGTGAGAGTGACTGGAGGTGTGACTCCTGGATGGCTGGACAGGGAAGTGCCCTTAACAGCAATAAAAAATACGTGCATATATGCATATGTTCCCTTAACAGCTGCTTGCATATGTGCAAACATATAAATAACACATACATTCAGTGGAGATAGTACACAGATGTTATGTTTTGTATCTACAGATATGTGTGCATGTGCATAAGGTCTTTTTGTAAACATTTTACCCAATACCATGTAACTCAGTCCTTGTGTGACATGAAAAAATTATGGTTTTGTACAACCATTGTCAAAATCTAGCTGTGTACACCAAGCCTGCAGTTATCATCCAAGATGCAATACTATGTTACATAAGGCAGTGTATAAAATATTTGGTCTGCATTGCATTTGGACAATTTGATTTGGTGATCATATGCTGGGTGGGCACTCATTAGAAATACAATGAGAAAAACCTAGATGAAGTTTTCTTCATTTCCTCAGTAATGCTTTCATTACTCAAAGCTTTGGCAACTGGACCTAAGTCTGTTTGCCTGATTGGAGATTAAAATCATTATGCATCCATGCTGACATTATGCACACTCCTTGTTTTGAAAACAGCTTCCAGAACTGTGATTCCTTTGTCCTGGTTTCAGGGAGGCAGTGGAGCTTAGCACCATGGTGTGGCCAGGTTATTACTCTATACTGTGCACATTAATGATGGAGGTCATGGTTACAGGAAGAAAGGCTAAGTGCATCCTGAGAAATCCATCATTTTCCTTCCTCTCTCGAGTGGAAAGGTGTCAGGATCAGCCTTTGCAGACCCATTCTGCTGCCATTGCTGGTCCCCTTCCTGTTCCTTCAAGCTGGACTTGCACCATATGGTACTGAAGGTGAGAGGCAAAGAGCCTGAGATGCTGCTTTGAGAAAAGAAGTGGCAAGCCTGACCCCACTGGAGTGCACACCCCACTTTAAAATAAAAAGACTTTGGTGGTATGTCCGAGACCAGTGGAGTGTGTGTCCCACAGCCAGAGGAGTTGAAGCACCTGAGGGGGAAAATAAGTGGAGAACTAGGGACAGCTGTGGGGTGTGAAACAGGGACATACCAAGGCACAAAGGGACCAGCTGAGCCAAATACTGAAAACCATAACTGAGCACAGCTGTTCAGAAAAGTGAGCAGCGCGATGTGGATGATGGAGTTTCTGGGTGCTCGTCCATCATTGTTTTTCATTGCCTGGGGTTCAAGGATGGGAACTGTTAGCTGCAGGATCCCCCTTTACCCCCATCTTGCCTTTATTCCAGCAGCCATGCAGTGTGGAGTGCAGGAATAGCCTCCATCTAATTTTTGTCTGGGGAAACCACATGGAACTGATAGTGGAGGAATGGTTGCCATCTTGCCTTTGTCCCAGAGCCATTCAGAACTAAGTAAAGGTGGTGAACACCTTTTTTGTGGGTAAAGCACCTTGTCTCTTCATACACTTTTTTTATAGTATTGCTGCTGTTACTGTGCATTTCTTATTGCACTGCTTTTTGCTTTCCTTAAATAGTTATCATGACCCATAGTCTCTACCTTTGTCCCTCTCATACTGGAAGGATGGAGGGAAGTGGAGCAGTGGGAGTTTAATTTCCAGCTGGTATTAAACCATCACAATTGCTTTCGGTCTAGGCAATTGAGGAGTAACTTACCAATTCTGTCTAAATCAGGTCTAGTTTCCTCCACAGTTGTCTCCATAGCTGGTGTGAGATTTGGAAAACCAAGTACCACAACAGTATTGTTAGAATGTCCTTTTTGTTGTATAGGCAGAAAATTCATGTTATGCCAAATAAACTTACAATGGTCTCTATCACAAGAAACTCATATTCTGAAAGCAGCAGGCTTGGGAAAAGCTAAACAGAAATCATTTCAGTGCAGATTAAAACAGTTTATCACAGGCAGCACAGCAGAATTCCACATTCTATAAACAGAAAAGTGTTGTATTTTATAAAACAAACTCGAATTACATGCCTGGGCCAGAAAACCACCATGACTTTCCTACCTGCCTTCCCCATTAGACACTGTTACCGTCTGCCTAAGACTGCTCTCCTTAATGTATGGCAAGTATATGTAAGTCCTGTGTCCTGTCATCTACCTAAAAATATATGCGAGCTATATATCAATAAGGTTCAATGTTAGTATAAGTAAAAGACTACACTTAGAGAAGAGGTCTTTTGGATTTCACACTTATAAGATTTAATCTAATAAATATTGTAATGTGAAACATTTAAAATCCTAAATTCTTGCCAATACCTTCCATATTCCACATAGTTTATATGGATAGAGAATCTAAAAATATGTGAGTCAGTATGTGATTTTTAATGCCAAAATACGCTGGAAGCTCAGAGATGGCCTAAAAAACTTAGTGATGTAAGTTAGCACTTGCTTGGAAGGAGGGGCTTTAATGGAACTGCTTGCGTCAGTAGGTGCTTATCAGCGTGAGCTAGGCCTCCACAATCTGGCGTTGCAAAGAAAATTGCTTCTATGAGTTTCAGGTGGCACATTATGCAACCCTCTACTGCAGCACCTGCAGTGCATGATATAGAACAACATATGCTTGTCTTATGGCACCATTTATTTAGAAATAGCACACCACACATCTCTTGCTAAAAAGAACAAAATAAATCAACACATTTGTTTTCAGAACAACCAACTGGTTGTTTAGCCCTTGATATTTTTTTTGAGCTTTTTTGGTTTAGTTTATTTGATTTTTTCTGGGAGCAAGGGAGTGGCCAGTTAGGGAATAGAATATGGTCCTTAGAAAATTTTTAGTACATTTGCTACAAAACAATGCTTTAATCAAATAGAAAAAAAAAGCATTTGGGAAAAAAATAAGATTCTCTGAAAATTTTCAGCACATAATTAATGGTTATAAAAGCAGAACTATATGCTTCCCTAGGTGTTAACATCAAAATTAGCAGCAGAAAATACTCTGTACCTCTGCTTGAAGTACTGCTTTTGACTATCTTCTTTTTTCCTGAAATTAATTGGTGATGAAATTCAATACATTCTGTTTTGTGATCTCAATGGTGTCCTGTGATAAACATCAGTATACAGACTCTTTAGAACTACTAGGCATATTGCCAACATGAAATTCAAGAAAGGGTAAAAAAAATATGCATGTGAATTATTTAAAATCAGAAGGAGAGAGGACAGAAGTTCTTGTTATCACTATTTATGAACGAAATCCTAAGCAATGTAAAGGCCAGCTGAGTTGGCAGTAGAAGGACCTAAACATATAATTAAATATCTTGATACTGAGATGTCTTTTTCATAAGCAGGAAACTGCAAAAAAAGAAGCGTGTGTCTGTAGTAGTGAAACTGGTGACATACACTACCTGATTTTTCTCCTGGATATAAGCCATAAGCTTCATATGTGCAATGAGCCAAGGCAAGGTAGCATTACCATGCAATTCAATAATCAATGGAAGAACTTAATCAATTCTTACCTGGAAATACTACAACAAAGAGATTAAGTATGAAGTGGGAGATTTTGTTGGCAGAAATGTGGTCCAGCTAATTATTGTAGGGCAAGAGGAAAAGGAGCAATCTAAGAGTGGAAGATGAAGATCTGTAGGGTCAACTCTGATTGATTTCCCACGTTTTATTTTCCTGAGAGCCAAGTGTTCAGGTGACCAGGCCTAATGCTAGTTTTGCAGACCATAGCTATGGCATTTCAGTTTAGATGTACTTTAAGTAAAAGTTGTTGTGCTTTGCATGAGTAGACTATGGAAGAGCAGAAATGAAATAAAGGACTGGAACCATTGAGTCAGTGATAAACAGTAGCCCCAATACAAAAGAGAAATAATAGCAAAAAAAGGTAAAAACTTAAAAAAAGTGCAAAGCTGGAAGGCAGAAACACAGACAAGTAGGGATAGAGCTCATTATATCATCAAGAGATCATCACTTCTCCAGCTGTCTTGTAGATTTCTGACCAGCAGGTTACGTCACTAAGCTCCTGCATGAAGCTTTCTAAGGCTAGATTTGATGCTACAAGGCCTTGTTAGCATGGAAAAGCTCAAAGTAATCCTAAGTGCACACTGACCTCAGAGTTTCCACACATAATAAGAGATATTCAAACACAATCATTAACTAGAGAAAATGTTGAACCTACTACCAAACAAGAGTAACACTAAGAAACATTCAATTCTTGTAGTATAGTATCTGATGGATGTAAAAAATTGCAAGCAGCATTCAGCTAAGTGCTGCTTTGGGGTGAAGAGTGGACCTGAACATTTTCCTCCACTGTTATTTCCTAGAAATAAGTAATCTATATATTCTACCATGTCATGGTCTGACACCAGTGCCCACAGTGCTGGTATTTTTAGGCAATAAGGCTATCCTATTGTTCTTTTTGTACCTTGTTCTGCAGTGTCAGAGTGCTTCCTTTGTATAGTACACCCATATAGGTTAATATTCTTGCATATGCATAGAATTATAAAATTTACTGCGCTTTGTGACAATTTTCCCTCCATATCTGCTATATACTTTACAATTTTAATGAATGGTAGATCTTAGAATTTCAAATACATTACTTATTTCTTTCCCTTGATAACTTTCACAATTATTTATAATATTCCATTACAAACTTGTCAATGACCTTCTCCTAGCAGCTGCAATTCCAGCATCATCTTAGCAAAGATGTTGAGCGAGCTGCATTACCTTAGAAGTTTTCTTGTTTCCTAGCATATAAGTAAGGGAATGACCACACAAATTGTGTTAGTAAATGTTTTAAAAGTTTATTTTAAAAATGGTTACATTCTCATGAAGATGAAAGATTTCATCATTTTAATGTACACACTCTGCTGTGGTAAGATACTCAGAGAAAAACATTAAAAGAACGTCTTAATTAAAAAAAAAAAAAGAAAAAAGAGCAAAGTATGTAAATGGTATTAGGCATATCCCTCAAATATGCAAAATAATACTTTGATTTATATGCACACTTCAGACCTTAGAGTCTGTAGAGCTTGAAGAAAAGTAAAATTGTGCTTTATCTTTTTCAGAATGCTCTTAATGAGGAATCAGTTTCTGCCTAAAAACTTGTATAATTACAAAATTTCTTTTTCTACTAAAACCAGATAATTTTATAAATAGCAGAATCTAAGAGCCTGTTCCTCCACACTAATATCAGTTCACAAGAAGGGTTTGGATTCTGACAGTCTTTACATAATTCCAAATAGTAGGCCTCCTACAGTCAAAAATAAGTAAAACAAATGTCTTGCCCAAATACAGACTGTACTGATTAGTAATTCAGTGCCTAAAACTGTCTTCAGAAACACTTTTCCTTTAATTCAGATAGAAAAGGCAGCTATTTTGAAGAATGAGATGGAAAAATTTAGTTACAGGAAGTCTTTTACCACTAATCAGTCCCAGCCCATAGATCAAAAGTGTAGAATACTCTAGTTAAGAAGATATTTAAAATTTGAATTTTGTGATGTTTTAAACCTAACATTTAGAACAGGTATTTTAAAAAAATTAAGATACACTTGAATATTTAAAGGATCAGAAGTTTTCTAGAAAGTAAGAGAAGAATGATCAATCTTGTATGAAACTTAGTTCTCATATATACTTTCACAATTATGTGACATTTCGTGAATAATATTGTATGTAATATAATGCAAATAAATAAATTGATGTAATCTCCTGCACATCTAAGGAAGCAGGCATGAAAATGCTCTGATACTGTGCATTTTTCCAGACTAAATGGATTATAGTATAAATAAGAAACAGATGATAGGTATATCAAGTTAATGTTTCACTATAGGGAACCCTGAAAGCAATGCCAATATGTCAGACAATAAGAAAAATAGATGGAAAATAATTGAGAAGGGTGGTTTGAGCTTTCAGAATGCAGATTCCTGCCAAATAAATATTCCTGCTTCGACACAGAGCATTTTCTTCCTATTTTGTTTCAATACCCCAGGCAGGATGAAGATCAAGGATTTAGAAAAAATCAGATTTGGAGTTTAGGAATGAATCAGAGATAATGCAAATTTGATGCTGAGTTCTTTTGAGTTTTACCTCCAAAGAGATGGAATTTCCCATCAAAACCCATTTACACTACATTTTTAGCAGTTTGGCGAACTTCTGAGGAATATGTTGAGACTACAAACTCAAGATTTTTAGTGAATATGCTTTCTGGGAGCACTAAAGATGGGAGCTGTTACCAGTGCAGAAGATCTTTGATCTCTCTAAGCATGGTATCACATCTCAGCTTTTTTGTTCTTTTGAACCATCTAAGCTAACAATTTATCACACACTTCATCAGTGTGATGAATAATGCTTTCCTATCATGTGTTCAGGTATTTAATTGTCTTTAATTAAAAGGGATCTTAATTTTTCATATTCAGAACTTCCATGAATCTTGACAGTAATGGTCAAATTCTCCAGCATCATTAATTCTGTAGGGGTCCCTGTAGAATTAGCACAGAATTAAGATGTTCTA
>VZTN01029779.1:30479-46570 GCA_013400515.1 Erpornis zantholeuca | reverse complement strand
AGGTACAAAGAAAAGAGGCATGGCTATGCTTTGGGTAGCAGCCGAGACTATATTTTGATGTATGACTGTTTAGGTGCTGGAACAGTTCAATAACACCTGGTGATGTGGTCAGTCTGAATTGGTATCCCCTGTAGTACACTGACAAATAACATCAGTCTTTACAGTGATGTCTTGTAGTAGTTGTTTATACCTGTTTTTAAAGTTTCGCAAAATGAGCAAATAGGTATAGATTCTTATCTGAATCTGACAGATGAAGTTCTCTTTTAATGCTAACTGTGTGCAGCCTGCCACCAGGTGATGGATTAGCTGAGGTTCAGAAGCAGTATACCATATCAAAGCTCCCCGTGCAGTGCAGTGTGAGATGACCTCTTGGAAAGTTTAAAGTATGTGATAGTGAATAGCAAATTCCGATCTGTCTTTTCTCCTGTCCTTCAAGTTTAAGAAGACCCTGAAAGAAACAGGCAATGAACCATATGTGAAAAACTTATACAGTAATTGGAAAAAAAATTACATTGTTTTTGCAATTTTATACCCTTCTAAAGATCCTCAGCATTTCCCAAAAGAGCAAATGGATCATAGTATAAATAAGAAACAAATGATAGGCATATCAAGCTAACTTTTCATTTGTAAGTAACCCTGAAAGCAATGCCAGTGCCAATAGAAAATGAGAAAAATAGATGGAAAATACTTGAAGAGTGTGTTTTGAGCTGTCAAAAGGCAGATTCCTACCAAATAACACACTAGAGTAAAGGAGAATTGAGAGCAAAGAAATTGCTAATGCTTTGCTACTCTTTCATTGACTTTTCTGAGATGGTGACTGCAGAGATTAACCCTGGAAATTAAGAAAATCTTCACAATTTAAAAATTTCTTAGAATTATTATCTTCTCTCTCTGAACCTTTCAAGTTCATTTTTTTTTCTATGCTATACTAATCTATTTTATTACATTTGAATCTTCCTGGGCTGCTCACCACAAATGGAGGAGACAAGGTTATGTACTATATTCCATTTGTATATCTACCGCATGGTAGGATTTACTTCTTAGGATCTGACAATATTACCACATCCTTCTGTAGCTTGTTTCATATTTGAGATGCCCTTTGCTTGGCTAAAAGCAACTCTGAATAGCTAGTGCCTCAAAAAAAAAGGTATATCTTTCTCCTCTGAAACTAAGTTTTCCTTGAATAACATGTTCTCATATTTGTGGGTTGTTTTCTTCCTTTTTTTCCCCCTCTCCTGGGGTAAAAAACAAAAATCAACCCAGAATTTTGTGACGTCCTAAATGAAGATCAAAAGAAAACAAAACACCAAAGAAGCTGAACCCCCAACCGTTTGCCTCCTTTCTTTCAGTCCCTAGAGAAGAACAATATACATTCTTAATAAAGCTTGTGCCTCCAGAACTGCAGAATGGCAAAAGACTATTGCATTGTTACAATGACCTCTTTATTTCCTGCCTGTCAACTGGAGCACATGAATTTTGAAAAAATAAACAAGAAATGTTTTTTCCTTGGATTTGTTTTCCAGAAGCTAATAATCGATGTTACATGAGCACCACCAATTCCCTTATACTTACTTGATGGTACTGTATGTTTGCCCTCTGTTTAATGCTAGAACTCCTATGGAATCTTTTATAGGGCATATATTTTTCTTCCAGAACAGAAATATCACTAACCTATACATCCTCTGTGGTGTCTAAGTACGTGCTTTATGCTTCTATGTGCTCCTCAGCTGCCAGCTAGATTCATAGCTCTTGATAAACTTTATTTAAAAGCTTGTTCTAACTTTCTTCAATATAAAAAAAACCCCTGTAGACAAGCAGTCATTTGATGGGATGATAGTCATCCAAGCATGTAAAAAAAAATATCAGTTTGAGGAATTTCTTAGAGGTTGGTTTTTGGAAGTGTGAGTTCCCAGATCCCCAAAAAATGAAGTATTTGTTTCTGAAATGTGTCACTGGCTCTGTGCTGCTCCAAAAATTATGAGTTGCACATTCTAAATTTTCTGTATATTAGTGTTATTGAACTTTTTGCCTAACACCTGTATACCTGAGAAGTGACATGCACACACACACACACACCTGCACACACACACAATGCATTATCACCTAGATCTCTGCCAACCATTAGGAAATTGACACGATCCTAGAATGTAGTGTACTGCAACATGGAGAATGGGATTATGTTCCTCTCTGAGCACTGCAACAATTAATTAGATGCATATAATTTACAAGAAATGCTTTCACAAATATCTCAGACCTTCCAAACTCATTAAGCAGTCATTAAGCACAGTTGCCTTGCTTTAAATTTCCCAGAGAGGTATTTCTAGAAAGTTGTAATAGGTTGTAGGGCAGAATGCTAGGTGTGGAAGTTGTCATTATCTCAGAGCCACAGAATCATGGAAAAATAAGGGTTGGAAGAGACCTCTAGAGATCCGATCCAACCCTCCTGCCAAGGTGAGGTCACCTAGAGCAGGTAATACAAGATTGCATTCCGGTGGAATTTAAATATGTCCAGAGACGGAGATTGCACGACCTCCCTGGGCAGGTTGTTTCAGTGCCCTCAACGAAGAAAGGTTCTTCCTCATATTGAGGTGAAACTTCTTATGTTTTAATTTATGGCCATTGTTCTTCATCCTATCTCTGGGCACTACTGAAAGGAATTCGGCACCCTTCTGTTGGCACTTGCCTTCTGTCTTCATATAAAGAAGTCAAGAATTTTTCTATTAGCAAGACCAGAATTCTTCATTAGGTACATTAATGAAAGCACTTGACTAAACACCAGAGGGATGTAGACAGGCCAGATTAATGGGTCAAGGTCAGTGGCATGAGATTCAGGAAGTGCTGGGTCCTGCGCTTTGTTCACAACTACCTCATGCAGCACTCAGGGAAGACTGGAAAGCTGACAGTGGAAAAGGACCTGGGGGTGCTGGTCAACAACAGCTGACCCAGGTGGCCAAGAAAGCCAGTGGCATCCTGGTCTATATCAGAAATAATGTGGCCAGCAGGACCCGGTCAGGGATTGGCCCCCAGTCCTAGGAACAGGAGAAGATGCCCCTCAAGAAAGGATATTTGACAATACAATGAGGAAATCTGCATACTGAATACTATCAAATAAACCTTGAGGAAGGCACAGTATTAGTTTCTTATTGCCCTAAGGCACTTGATATTCCTATGCATCACTAGGTGTGAAAATAAACTTGATTTATGGTGCCATCATAAGTCAAGACATTTGAAGCCAAAAGGATCTGTAAAATTTTGTAAATTGCTGAATATTCTAAAGTCAGCTTTACTGAATTTTACTTGTTGTCAAAAGAATGCACTTTGCCTACTTCCATAAAGTGTAATAAAGCTTTCTAGTTTTTTTCAAACAAACAGCTCTTCTCACTCTTCTTGCCAGAAAGTGCTTCGCTTTAGTAACAAATTAAGCAATCTTCTGTGTACACTTGTAATGGACTTTGGGTGCATAAAGCTGAGATATGATTCAAAATATCAGATATTATCTGCATAATACAAGAAAATAATGTGTCCTTCACCTTTTATGTCTTGTACGTCCTGAAGTGTTACAAAAAATAATGTTTTAGCATTTTATTTTCAAGTTATTACTTACAATTTTTGTCATTATTCATCATTTATGCTGTGTATTGCATAAATTTTTTTATTTATGTTAGCTTGAGCTTTTTTTCTTCTGAAAGTCATCATTTCCCATATACTTGAGAGGACTAAAACTTATTACATTTTATGTAAAGGAGAATGCACTCCATTCTTCTAGCATCATATATTACAAGCATTGTTCTTATCTATGCAAACATTTTTCAGTATGATTGCTACAGTTAATAAGGATGTACTACTCCCCTCTTTAGTCTACCTGAGAAAATACAGTCCATTTGTGGTGTGTTGCCTGATTTTTTGCCATTTTTTTCCACCTTGTTGGGATATAAAACAATCTCTTTGAGGCAAGACAAGATGTCACATCCAGTTACTGTGGGTGAGTATGATATGGCATGCAAAATTGTACACCATGTTGTTACAGCCTGAAAAATAATGGGTGTCACCACTGCAATTGTTGATAAAAATTCAGTGTTTGATACTTAAATCAATTACCTACCAAAAATGTCTTATGTCAGAGTCCTTTCTAGGAAGAATCTAATATAGCCTGCTGACCCACAGTTAATCAATGTATATAATGAATGATGAGTCTTCAGGGAAACATTTTACAATCACAGTGTTTCTGTGTTTCAATCCATACATTTTAAGGAGTGAAAATGATGTTCTAAATTCATAATAAATAGTAAAGGTAAAAGGTGTTTTTCCCTAAGTATGTGGTGATTATATATTGCAGTAATAATCAGAGATTTCAAGAAGAGGAAAAGAGTGCTACTTGAAAAAAATTGAAATAGATAGAAAAATCTGTGTGAGAGAGAAAATATTGAAAATCCCAGAGAAAAAATAATTTATGCAATATATAACTAAAAATTCCAGAAGGTCACAGTCAGCCTGACTGAGAACATCAAAGAGAAAATAGAACAAGAACAGAATCAGCTATATGGGCTATTCAGCTGTGAGAAGAGGAGATACTAACCCAGGAACGACTTAGTACATTTAGGGCAGTACTGAGCTCTGTGTGGGAAGCTGAGTGAAATGGCAGAAAACTGTTATAGCAGATGAGATCATGAGGATGGTTTTTATTTATTTCTTAACCTTCTTTTGGGCCAAACCCAGAAAAGCTGATTCAAGATGGAATCTGTAGATGGCAAAAATAATGAAGAACTGATTGTACAGTAAATGACAATAAATAAACGCCCAGAAATGGTATGATTAAATAAATAAATTTAATTTTGTTACTTTGAAATGATGGGGTACAAAGAGAGGAAAAGTGGTGACTGTGTAATCTACCTGAAGCAAGAGTTGAACTTCCTTTCAAGCCTATGCAAAAAATGTAACCAATGAGTCAGAGCAAGTGGCACAGCTTCATTTTTGTAGCAAAATTTTGTACCTGATATGGAGGTGGAGGAAAACAGGAGAAAGGTTTTTGGTTTTCACCCTGGAAGGTTTATATGTGTAGTTTATATCAATCCCTACCCTGGAGGAAAGTTCTAGCTTTGTGGCCTGTGAGCAGAACTCTAAATTTCCATCATGACTGCTTGTGATCTCTTCATAAGTTCATAGTGACAGCCCTTTTTGTCTTTCTGGGTGGTTTTCTGACTCACTACCACCTCATCAGGCTGTCTTTATAATATAGACTGCTTAATCCTGAATTAGGGTGGAACACCTGCCTCACCTCTACACATGGAGGCAGGGCTGGAATCTATCAGACTGCACCACACACAAGATTTTGTTTTCAGACGAGATGGTTCTTCAGAGAAAATAGACAAAATAAAGGTGTTAGATTAAGCTGAATAGAGGGTGACCTTGAAAACCTAGCTGAAAACAGACCATCGCTTTCACCAAAACCATGGCAAAGGTTCTTGGACATGTGCAGGCTGAGCTACCAGTTAATTTTAAAATAGGTGCAACGGCAAACACAAAATCACATCGTGAATGAGCAACAGTAAAACAATAAGCAACAACAGCACAACATTGGAGGCATTGCATAGATACAGAAGAGATACATTGTTTAGATACAGAAATGAAGAGATGCAGACCACAACTATTGTATGAGAGAAAAAATTCTGACAGTATATTGAAAGGCACTTATTTGAAAGAGGTATGACTAAATTCAATTACCTAACTAATATCTAATATTTTCTTATATTTTTGTAGCATGTAATTATTTGTTAAATAAAAAGAGTAAATTTCCAGACTCTTTTTATTTCCTTTTTTTGACCTGACATAAATCATCAGGTAATGTCAATTTTCCAGGTTACTTTTCTTCTTGATAGTCATGCTTTCACTGTATTTGAAGAGAACTAAAAACGTTTCCTTTTACTTGTGATGGAAACGAAGTTAATTTAGGACTACACTAATTTCAAAAAAGGAATATCATACAAATATCTACCTTGTCTCAAAAAAAAACCAGCAAACAAGCAAAAAACCAAGAGAAACAAAGAAGCAAAAATCCAATTTGGAGGTCATTATTAGATGTCTTCTCCTGCACTGTCATACACAAGATGCTAGAGAAAATAAGACCAATAAATCACTAGTACTTATATATCTAACACATATAAAGATTCAGCCAGCTGTCAGTGCAGTAGGGAACCTCAGCTGAATTGGCCTATTTCTTGCCTAGTGTAAAATTCCTGTCTCCTTCTCCACTAATTATACCTTTAGAGACTATAAATATTTGCTAAATATATATGTGTGTGTGTGTGTGTGTGTGTGTGTGTACATCCAGTTTTTGGGGTTTTTTTAACTTTGCATTTCTTTTTCACTTTAGATCTATTTCTTTGTTTCTATAAAGATAGGTATTTAGGCACCATCTAGTTTAATAGTTCATTTAATACTTGCTCAATATTTTTTTCTGCCCATGATTAGAGGATGAGAAGTCTTGGTACAGTACAATGCAGGAAGAAAAGCTAATATACAACTAGCAGAATCTAAGATTATAAATTAGATTCTTTTGTTATAATCAGTTTTTTCACTGACTTCAATGTTACAGCTCTTCAATACTGTTGTATTTCACAAGGATAAAATAAGTTCATTTTTGAAAAATGCTTTGTGAAGTATTCAGAGTCTAGCCCAGAACGGTAAGTCTTTAATGGTTATTTTAGTTTCAGAATAGCTGCGTTTGAGCACAATGCACCACAGAGGTGAAATGGAGGAGAAAGAGAATGAGCAAAAAATATGGTATTCTCTATAAAAGTGCATGTTCTCAGGTCACAGTATCTCTGGCTTTGTATAGATACATTTCTTTTTACTTTCTTTTTTCTTGTCCCACTTTAGGGATAAAATCTATGGGACAAAATGAAGCAAGAGAAGAATTTTTTTTAAATATTTTTTTGAGAATGACAATATATTTGTACTTGGTTCTGTAAAGAGGATGTGAGTGTGGGTTCAAACAGGCCCAGACTCATTTTAAATAAGATCTAGGGCAATCAAATTCTCTACACTGCCTGTGGTCTGAAAGGCATCCTCTTTGTAAAAGGATGCCTTTTCAAGGGAGGCAGATGGCATGAGCTGAACTGCGTGGAAAAAGTGTTTGTGCTTTCTCACCACACCTAGAAGCATTGCATCTAAGGTACAATACTGCTGAATTTTTTGAGGGGGCAGAGTCTAAAGAAACCTGAGGAGGGCCACAATTATGCTTACTTGGCATGACAAGTACCAACTGAATTTTCCACTGCAGCTCCTCTGCTGTTGCTTGCTAAGGGAACAATTTTTTTTTACAATAATTTCATTTATGTAAGTGATTTTATAAATACCTTTAAACTCTTCTGGTGGCTTATAAGTTCCTCAGAAACCGACAAGAAACATATCTAGGTTCAACCAAAGGTGAACCTTCACAGGCCTTTCTGTACCTCGTGCACTCCAGCAGACTCAATGGAAAGAGCACAGGGACCCAGGTGAGACCCCAAAAAGAAAGCTTTCTTGTCTTCAAGTCTCCAGTAGTGCCTATGTTTGCTGAGCAGATAAGAAAACAGGGGTCCTGCCTAGGTGGTAGCATTGGTAGAAAGACACCATCTGAATTATTTCAACCTCTGCGACAGGCAGTGCACATGATATTTGCTTGCATTTTACTATCTGCAGAGTACAGGATGTGTTTGCAAACAGGAGAAACTTCTGCCCTAAGATTAACCGATGTTCACTCAGGTGGAAATATCTTCCAGGAAACCAAGACCCTGTCTTTTTAGGTAAGCAAGCAGAGAGGAAGGAAGGAAAAGTGGGAAGGAGCTTCAGGCATAAATAAAGAAGGTGAAACCCCCTATGCACCCACAGTGAAGGAAGAAGGATATTTTCCTGAGGACTTTGCTTCTGCCCATGAAGATACTAAGAGTTGCTGAACTAGAAAGCATGAGTAGACCAAGCTCAGACAAACCTTGCA
Source organism: Erpornis zantholeuca (assembly GCA_013400515.1). Taxonomy (NCBI): domain Eukaryota; kingdom Metazoa; phylum Chordata; class Aves; order Passeriformes; family Timaliidae; genus Erpornis; species Erpornis zantholeuca. The sequence continues at coordinate 38,595 of VZTN01029779.1, read as the reverse complement.
AGGGCAAAATTTTATCATCTCTTTTTTATGAAGGTATAGGTGATACAATAAATCGTATATTTTTGTTTGAAAGATATCCTGGTTCTGTATTTGTCCTAATACAATATATCTCCAAGGTTTTAAAGCCATTTCTGTGCCTTTGGAGTGCCTATGTTTAGGAAAAGTTCCAAGCAAATGTGTTGAAAATCTGTGCCTATTCAGGGTCCCACCTGCACTTAAAACTACTAATTGCCCCCAAGTTTCCAAATTATAATTTTACCTTCTCCTCTGAGCTGTCAACTTGCCTATTCTATTGACCTGTAGAAGCACTACCAATAGCACTGTCACACAGAAATGAGAATCTTTCTCAATAGCTTAGGCTGATTCTTTGTTACTCACACAGTCAAGCCCAGTCTTTTCTAAAATAAGAGCTGAGATACAAATAATATGCATTTCAAGGAGACCAATAAAATTAATCCTGTTTACAAAAATATGTAGGTGCTCCCCACACGGAAAAACAAATGTCAAAAATTACAGGGTGAACGCCTTTCTTCCTAATTACACTTACAGGCTACAGTTCCATTTTGTCATAAGAATAAAAAATACCTTAAAGCTGAGAAGCTTTGTTAACCCACTTAATTAGATAAACAGCATCTGTTTTCTGCATCTCCAAAGAGAAATAGAAAGAAGCCAAGAAAAAAGAGCTCTAGTTGTGATCATCACAGTGACAGCAAGTTTGTAAGGTCTAGTGGAAGGTTAGGTAGTGCCTCATGAAAATTCCTACATGCTTTTCACATGATTGATTTTCTGTAAAAATGAGAAAGTATGATTTGAAGTGATTCATACATTAACTTGGGCCCTTAGTTTATTTAATCCAAACAAGCTTTTTAACCTGGACCTTTATTTAGCTCCAGGATGATGAAAGTTCTCCATGCCTGACTAAGCAGTTCTGGATGTTGTAATTGTAAGCAATTTACATATTGAAATTACAGAGAAGATTGTCTTGAATACAGTGTCTTTTCATCTCAGAAAGTGACAGTCTTAATAAAAAGTACATTCCATTGTCAATATTTTAATGTCTTTCTTGTTTAATGTAAAATCAATATTTTAACATAAGCTAATTACTCCCAGTGATAAGTTATGAATGTACTCCTCTATTGGCTTGTAAACAAAAGAAAACACAAGATAAACAGTTTTTTACTAACATAATTTTTATGTAGTTGTCCCCCTCCCTGAAGTAAAAATTTCCTTTTAAATTATTTGTATGAGTATCTGGAGAGTTTTAAGAAAGGAATCAATTTAAAAAATTATAATAGTAATTGCTTAAAGTTATGTAAAGCCTGTCATCCCACGAGTTAACATAAGTCTGTCATTTATGAATGCACATCTTTTTATTATTGTCCAGTGATCATTACGGTATCTGCAATCTTTCCTGTTTTTATAGCTGAACTTAAAATAATTAATGTTGCTTTAAATCTATGAACAGTCACATGTGTTCCTAGCTTACATCTGTGATGCATGCACATATCATTTTTCAGAAGTTAAAAGAGAAAACATGTGCAGGCAACAAAAAATCTCCTTAAATAAATTATGAACTAGGGATGATGAAAAAATATTTTTATTTTAAATATCAAATGGATATATCTTAGAAGTGAAGACAAAAATATTTCCTCTAGTTGCCACTGTCTTATTTCATTCTGCTAAAAAACATTAATAGGATGCCCTTTACTGGTCACCATTAGAAGCAATTACAACAAGGAAGCAAAAGAACACTGCCAAATGAAAAACTTGTCATTTTCATATAATGAGATAGTATTTTATTTTTAATTTGAGCTACAATCTCCAGCCAAGATGGAAATTGAATTGTGCTAGGAATATAAAAGCACAAGGAACATGCAGTCATTGCCCTAGAAAATATAGCAGCCTAAACAGAAAAGTCAGACAAAGGAAGCGAGAGAAAACATGCATACTCAGATGCTTCTTCCTGTGTATTCTCTCCCTAAACCCTTCCCCGCCCATTCTTTTTTAAATAGAAGCTTGATTGATGTTGACAATATGCCTCTGAAATACAGCAGTGTGATGAAACAGTGAACTACTCAACAGTGTGAGCTGAAAGAAAGACAGGATTGCCACTTACCATAGCAATAAGCAGTCAGTGTCACAGCAAAATAATATTTCTTCACTTACATGCAGCATTTTTTTATTTGGTTATATGAAAATAAGGATGCACATATGTTCAAAGGCTAAGAGCACAGACTTCAGTTACTGTAGCAAAAAAGATGATCCTCCTGCCTCAAGGATTTTCTCTCTCCTGCAAATACATTTTTACCACTGCATACTGCTTTCTTCCCTCATGTTTAAGTCCAAGCACTTCTGAAGAAAGAAATTATTAGTGCTCCTTGTTTCTTTTTTTTTTTTTCTATATGGGTTATTTCAAAGCACTGAGGCAACGAAAAAACATCTTGCTAATAGCATCTTCTTCATTATAGAAATTTTAACTGTCTCTATTACATGTGTTTGAGGAAGGGCTGAGAATATTGATCTCTCCATTCCATTGGTGAGCTGTTAATCACAGGAATACTCCTAAATGCATGACTGAGTGCCTACTAATGGAAATAAAGGATTTATTTTTTAGCTCTGTAAAAGTAGTATTACTATAGATTACTAGGAATGCATGAAAGAAGGGATGTTCATAAATCATACACAGATATTTTGCAAAATATTTATAACAGTAGTAGTTTTCAATTAGCATACTTTGTGTGGCACACTGGTCTGGAGCTACAGGAAGGTTAAATGCTTCTTGCTTACAGTTATGTAAATCTAGAGGAACTGTCATTGAATTCTGAGCAAAACCAACATATAGAAGAGCAAAATGAGGTCACGTTTTTACTAATGCACTGTATGAAATTATACTACTTATTCACATGCAGAATGTGTATTTGTTGTGAAACAAATCATGCAAATCATGTGTGCCTATACAAGGCTGAGAATTTAGAATTATTCTGGTGATTTAGATCATGGTAAACACACTTTCAAAAATATCAAACTTAAATTACATAAGGTGCCTGGCTGGACTGATGAAATGAGTTTTATGCCTCTACAAAAGCTAGAAAATTTTAATCAATCACTGGGAGAAGCAAATAGATCAAGTGAGTACCTTCCCATTAGCTCTGCAATGCTTGACAGAAATAGGACAGCAAAGAACAGTTTTTTCCTGGTGCACATAGGGTTCTGTTTATGTCATCTGAATTTTATTTTACACTGCTTATGCACTGTTGCCTGGAGGAACCCTGCAGTCTTGAGGTAAATACAGTAACTTAAAGCTTCATCACCAACCATATTCCTGCCAGTCTATTATCAAGATAATGGGCTCTTTTTCAGGCATTGGAGTTCTATTGACATACTACCACAAAATTAACAAAATAAGTAAAGAATAGGCAGTGGGACTCTTGAGTCCAATCAATATAAAACCATAGAGTCACAGAATATATCAATTTGGAAGGGAGACATAAGGACCATCAAGTTCAACTCCCTGTTTCTTGTAGGACTATCTAAGTCATATGACTAGGAGCACGATCCAGACACTCCTTGGACTCTGACAGACTTGGTGTGGTGACCACTTCCCCAGAAAGCCTATTTCAGTGACTGACCACCCTTTCCATGAAGATATTTTCATATTGCCCAAAACAAACTCCCCCTGATAAATCTTTGTTCCATTTCCTCATGGTCTACTGGTGATCACCAGGGAGAGGAGACAAGCATCTTCTCCTCCACTGCCCTTCGTGAGGAAGTTGTATACTGCAATGAAAGCAACCCATTCTCTCCCAGGGGAACAAAGAAAGTAACATTAGCTGCCCATATATGCCTTGCCCTCAAGGCCTTTTGATATCTTGATCAGACTCTTCTGGACATGGTCTAATAGTTTGAGGAGCCCACAACTGCACACACAACTTGAGTGTAGAGCAGAGTGGAACACAGCAGAGTGGGACAATCCCCGCCCTTCCACAGCTGGTGATGTGGTGCCTGGGGCTCCTCAGGACATGGTTGGCCCTCCTGGCTGACAGGATATACTGTTGACTCATGTTCACCTTCAACTGACCAGGAGCCACCATTTCTTTCTTCAGGGCTTCTCCCCAGCCTCTCACTCCCTAATTTGTACATATAACCAGGATTACCCTGTCCCAGGTGGAGAATCTGGCACTGGCTCTTGTTAAATGTCATGCAGTTGGTGACTGCCCAGCTCTCTAGCCTATCCACAGACCTCAACCCTCAAGTGAGGGTTCCTCCTAATTTTAGTATATCTTTTCAAACAATTAAAATTCAATTATAGTAACAGCAAATTAGAAAAGTATTTCTGTATTCCCATTCACTTTACCTATCTCATTAGTAGCTCAATTCCATTTATAACCAGAGCTTACCTGATGGTAAACTGGATTTATGCCTACCAAACTGTATTGAATTAATGCAATATAGTTCCCTGATGAAAACAGCAAGCAATTAAAAAATTTACAGATCTTTTTGAAGCAACGCTAATTTCACCTTATTGTATATGATTACATTTTCACATAATTGTATATGTTCTTTGTGCTATTTTTATGTTTTTTCTGGATTTCTGTTCTTAATCCTGTTTTCCATAACTTCTGGTCTTTTATCTGGGTACCGACCTATTAATATTGCAAATGTAGTAGCTGGATGTCACTGGCCTGTGTAAGGAAGGGTGTAGAAGAAGGTGTGGTAGATGAGTCAACTTATTTGTGAGGTTATCTAGACAGCTGGGGAATTCAGAAAATCTGAATTGTTATTTTTATTCTGGTGAGCAGTAAAGTGTCAGCAAATTCTGAGATCCACGAGTAAATCATTAGAAGTATGAGAAAAAAATTGTTGAGAAATTACAGATCTCCTTGTCTCACGTCTTTCCCAAATCATATCTCAAACCCAGTTCTAGCCTTTCTTAATAGTTTCTTCTACCTTTTCTTTCTGCGATGCGTTTCTAGCTCTCATCAGCTTTTGTCTCAATCTCTGGCAGCCTTCAATCTCCACCAGACATTCATTTCCTTTGACTAGACATGCTTATGGTTAGCTGTTCTAATTTGGAAATTATATTCTGTTGTATCCTTTTAAGGTGTGAGCAGCTGTAGTAGAGAATGTTCCAAATTATTTTTTTTGAATACGAAACATTCCAAAGGGATACAGAATATGTCCAGTGAGATTGGTGATCTAAAGACCAAAAGAACTGCTGAGCTCAACCATGAAGTCATTCACCGTTTTTCTGCTTTACTAAAAAAAAGTTGGCTTTTTAGTTCACTTTTTTTTTAATTTTAATTTTTAATTTTTATTTTAAAATATGCCAATGTTAGTGCAGCTTTTGCTCTGTTATTAAGGTGGCTTGTTTCAAGTCCAAATCTCCTCTTTAAACAATTTGAAAATATGTGACTGAAATGAAATGAGAAGAGTGTAAAGAAAGCTGTATTTCATTTTACTATATGTGACAAAGTAAAAAATAGTTTATCTTTTTGTGTGTGATGTGATTATGAAGAAGAAAAAGAAAGCCTTAGCAAATGTACACAGAATACTTGAATTTACCTCATAGCTCCTTCAGCATGGCAAAATTCAATAATTCAGTAACCACATATTCATGAAGAACATTTTTAGACCAAAATTTCTTGTAAATGTTTTCCATTGTCTTCCTGAGCCTGTGCTTCAAAATCACATCTGGAACAACAATGAAGCAAGGCCTGTTTTGACTATTAGGAGCTAAAATTTTCCTTGAAAATGATAACCAGATAATCTGAAAGCTTTCCTCCATAATTTTTCCATTTCATGAATAATAATTGTTAAAAGAGTAAGGGACAACATCCAAAGATTCAATTGCCTAAAGGAAAGCAAATCAAATGACAAATAAGCTCCCTTCTTTAAAGCTCCACATCTGTTGAATACTTTTTCAGAAAACTCCCTGGCTCTGAACATTCCTGAGAGTCATATTCTCAGTGCCTGTTCAGGAGATTCTTTGCTTTCTGTTTCTTCTTTAATTTTTTCAGTGACATTTCTGTACTTCCTTTCTCTTTTTCACATGCAGACACACATCACTCTACTGAAAAAAAATCCAGAAAAATAAAACAAACCTCTCCAACTAAAAGAAACCCCAAAACCAAGCAAAAATGACCCAAAAAGCCAAACACACCCCAGCAAAATCTTATCACCCACATATATTTTTATTGTAGAAAAGTATGTGCTTTCAGTGATGGCTACTCTTTTTTCTAGAGCAATTCACAAGCATCTTGTTTCAGCTATCTTCAATGAATTGGGACAGTTCTCTTACCTACCACAGTGACATTTATCCGCCCCAGAGTTTTATATAATGCCAATATTCATTGTCAAGATAATGCACCACGTTTATCCTGGTTAGTTTTGTTTGCTTTCTTATTTGTTTGTATGTTGTTTGTTTGTTTGATTTTCTGCAGTTGCTTTCACAGGTAACATTAGGAGGGGTTTTTAGGCTTGTGGGTTTTGTCTTCCCTTAATGTACATATATTTTAGCAATTCGTACTCAACAAAATTATGATATATACTATACTTGATTTATTACATTTATTCAAGCAATAGAAATCTTTCCAGACAGGGACAAATTTGAAAAATTGACACTTATTCTGTGCTAGGTAAGTATTAATGGCAGTCACATAGAGATATGTGTTAAGTAAAATACGTACTGACACAATAGAGTTAAGAAAAGCAAGGGAGTTAAACAGAACCTTTTCCTTTTATCAGCACATTAAAGTATAAGAAGGACACAAATTTGTATATACAAAGAAGCTAGACAATAAATATTTCACATACTTACTAAGAAAGAGATTTACATACTTAGATTTCAAATCTAGTCTATATTCCTCTTTCAAGATTATTTCTTGCATTTCAGGGAAATGCAACTATAACAGCTAAGAATTCCACTCCCATAAATACTATTCATAGGTAAACATTCCCTGCTCTGATCCATGTCATCAGGAAAAGCATTCTTTTTCTTGATGAGTTTAGGATGTAAATGAACAGGGAAGTCAAATGAAGGAGACAATGAAAGCATTGTCTATATTTTACAGTCAGTAAACCAGAGCAGAAAGATTTGCTGACATTTGTCTACTCTGCATGCAGATGCTGCTTCCTTTGACATGGGGATTCAGAGTGAAAAATCTCATAGTAATGTATAAAAGCTTGTTTCCCAAAGTACAGCCAGGGCTTGAAACAGAGCAACCATTTAGTTTACTAGGCTTCTATTGAATGTTTAATAATGAGGATTTTGAAACAGAGATGCCATCTAAAACAAAACAGGAACAAAGACTACAGAATTTTCTTCATACACTCTTTCTAACTGCCATCAAAGAGCCGTGATTCAAACCCTGCCAGTCATGGCTGCACTTGAACTAATGACTTAGCAGTGAAAAGGCTCTACAGTCTATTACTAATCTCCTGATTCATCTGGCTTTCAACCCTTTTTAAAGCTATATTTACTGGGATCAGAACAGTTGCCCTTCTCAGAATAGATTTTATGCTGCAGCTCACAGTCCAGAGTTCAAGAGTCTTCCATTTAAAAAAGAATAAGTCATAGTGTCTCTGTACAGTCACTTTCTGACAGCAGGGCAAAAACTTGCCTATCCAAAAACCAGGATATAATTAAAAATGTCTTTCTCCCATGTTAGTTATCTCACCTATATGAATGAATGCATAAAGTGCCTCTTATTTTATCTTATCTCCTTCTTTTCCACATTTATTTATCTTGATAGAAAATAGACAAGACTAAGCAAATTATATTAAAAAAAACAAAACAACAAAACCAAACCTGACCAACTATATTTATGTTACCATGTTAGTTACTGGAACAAATGAAAAAACTGTATTATGAGAGAAATAAAGACATATGAGAGAGGAAGAGATTATTTAAATTAATACATCATGTTTACATATGTCAATAAATAATCTTAATTGGAAACCACCCATTTTGGAAAGTTAGTGACCATTTCACAGGACAAATGGAATATATTCTTCCACTGTCTGTCTTCTGCAGTTCAGAACCATTATTTACTCTCTTGAAGTATTTGAAATTGACAATCCAGATTTTAAATTGGATTGTCAATTGCATCCAGATTTT